>JADRCD010213016.1:0-23826 GCA_019843815.1 Montemys delectorum
TGGGAATATGCAGCCTTAGCTTTGTTTCTTGGGCTAAAAACAAGCAACAGATTTCCCGGATAGAAATAGAAAAATCTTCAGTAGAAAATGAAGTTTAAAACTGGTGAGGAATAGAGCCCCAGTCCGGAGGTTCTGTCAACATATGGGACAGTCCTGGAGAAAACGAAGGCCCTTCCTGTGCAGGTCAGGGCTGAGTAAGCTCGGTTGCTGGCACCCATTCTCCCACTTACAGGTGCCTGTGGAGGCCAGCCCTGTATTGAGACTCCTGCTCGGGGTCAAGGAGAGAGGGTCCCAGGCTGTGTCAGCACCTCAGCCTCCTAGAGCTTCTTGGAAGATGATGGAATGGCTCCAGGATGTACACTCATGAGGGTAGGGAGGAGGGCAGCAGCCTTCCTGATTTGGAAGAGATCAGCTGAGGTAAAGGTGGCTGGACTGGGTTTCTCAGGAGACCAGTGAAATTGGGCTTATGTGAGGTATGGCCCTTTTCTCTCCAAAAGGCAACAGATGGGGCCTTTGCTATTCCTTACTCTTGTGGTGGTGGAAAAGAAAGCTGAGAGGGACCTTAGCCCTAGAAGACACCCTTAGGGTGTGGTTATCCTGAGGTGCAGAGGCTCAGCTTTCTCCAAGCACAGCAAGCCTGAGGTGACTGAGGAAGGGAGCTTTAACTTGGAGGCACCATAGACAAAGCACACGGAGCCTCAGCTCTGGACGCTGCCCTGGCTTCAGGAGTTAGAGTCCAGGGAGCTTAGGGCTTCAACCCAGAGATGAATTTTTAAAGAACACGGGTGACATCAATGGGAGCATAATGTCAGTGGGGACCTCAAGAGTACGTGGACAGAGGTCAGCTCTCCCATAAGGGCAGCTATGCAGTTGTCAAGACAAAAAACTTCCTGATGCAGATACACAGCACAAAGTTAGGACATGGAACTGTGGGGCTGGGGAGATGGCTCAGAGGTGAAGAGCGCGAGCGGCTCTTCCAAAGGAACTTGTTCAATTCCCAGTACCCACATGGCAGCTTACAACCATCTGTAACCTGGAATCAGACAGTCTCTCACAGACATACATACAGGCAAAACACCAGTGCACATAAAATACAAATACATAGTTAAAAAACAAAAGGTGGGGGAATAGCTTAGCAGTTAAGAGCACTAGCTCCTCTGTCTGAGGTCCTAAGTTCAATTCTCAGCAACCACACGGTGGCTCACAACCATGTGAGTAGCCTTGGGCCCCAATACTGTGTGTTAGCTGCCTATCTCCTCTGCACTAACGCTCTCAGCCTGGAGGCTTTCTCCAGTTTTGGGCACCCAGCCCCCACACATTACTCAGTATGTCAATAGTTCCGATAACAGGGCTTATCTGAGTGGCTGTGGGCAGGCCAGAGCTACTGTGGGTCCGCCTCTTCCCAAAAGACAGCTTAGCTTCTAGTTCCCTAGGAACTTGTACTATTGGGGAAGACTCCTCATCAACACCTCCATGATGTACCAAAGGCCTGCAAAGTCTTGCTCTAGTTCACCTGCCTGTCACTGTTCCCTTAGGGCTGGGCTGCTTCAGGTGGAAGGCATATTCCGCACTGAGGAAACAAGTGGGACTTAAGCCCAATGCCCACTCCTGGGGCAGCCTCATGAAGTCTCCTGATGCCAGGACGCTTTGGGAGGCTGAGTCCCAGATTTGACATCTCAAGAAGCTTCAGGAGAAGCAGCTGCAAGATTCAGGGAGGGTGAAACCAGGGAGGACTGATGGAAGAACAGAGGCCTTGGTGAGTCAACACACAGGACAGGGCACAGAGCCTCAGTAACTCAATCTGGAGATGTGCTTGCTACAGAGGCACAGAAAGCAGGGTGAGCAAGCCCTAAGCCCAAATCCCTACAGCAGTCATACAGAATGGTTTAGAGGGGCACAGAGCATGGAAGGAAGCAGGGGCAGGAGTTTCTACCTCACTGAGCTGTGCTAGGAGTGGTTTTCTTGAGGCTGAAGTTGGTCCAGTTCACAGCAACTTTCTGACGAGTTTGCTTTGCAGAATCCAAACAGAACCTATTGGGTTGTGGAAATATGGGCAAAACACAGTAAGAAGTTTTTTCCTGTCCTTACTGGACCCCACCTCTGGACAAAACATGTCCCATTTACTCAGAAACCAGCTGGAAGCCTAGAGTGATACACTGTAATCCCAACACTCATGACTGCCATGAGTTTGAGGGCAGCCTGGGTTACTTGGCAAGACACTTAAAGAAAAAAAGAAAAGAGTTGGCACACAGACACTGTGGCTTCCAGATGTGGGTTTTGACAGGCTTGTCCATGAGGCCAGGGGACAACACATGAAGACAGCTGCTGTGAGATACACACTGGCCATCATCTCTCCTTTACCCTCACTGTACTGAGCTGGCTTCTTCTCCCTTCCGACCTCTGAACATGGCATCCCACTGATACAGACACCTTTCACCATCAAACTTCATGTCAGTCTCATCTCTCTAGTAAAGCGCCCTCTAATCCCCAGGCTGGCTTGAGGGCTTCCCGCCCTGTGCCCCCATCATAGCATTATGGCTATAATGGCACCAGTCACTGGGCTGTGTATTTCTGAATCTCTCTAGACTCTTCCTAGAGCTTGGCCCACTAGAACAGAAGTAGTACTAGCAAAATACCAGCACTAGGGATGGATGTCCGGTGAGTTTGAGGCCAGCCTAGTTTATGTAAAGAGTTCTATTGACATTTTTTTTTTTTTTTTAGACAAGGTTTCTCTGAATAGCCCTGGCTATCCTGGAACTCACTCTGTAGACCAGGCTGGCCTCGAGCTCAGAGATCCACCTGCCTCTGCCTCCCAAGTGCTGGGATTAAAAGCGTGCGCCATCGCTGCCCGGCAACACTTTTTTGTTTTTTGTTTTTTTTTGTTTCTCAAGACAGGGTTTCTCTGTATAGCCCTGGCTGTCCTGGAACTCTATGTAAAGAGTTCTTGAGCAATCCTGAAACCCTGTTCCTGGGTGCTGACATGGCTCCTTCACCTTATGCCTTATACCTTCCCAGGTGATCGTCTTGCCAAGTGGCTCCCTGGGTTCAGGCTATGTAGAAGGGCCTAGAAGGGCAGTGAGGAAGCCTATGGATTTTCTCTGGCTTAAGACACAATATGTGGCTTGGGCATGAACATAAGTTCCCCTCAGTTGGGAAAAGCAGGCAGCACACACTTACCTCTTGAAGTATTCCACCTCTCGGTCTGTCTCATCCATCTCCACCCCATCCAAGTCCTTGGGCAGGAACACATCGTCTAGGAAGACACAGCCAGGAGGGCTCAGTGCCTATGGCCAGGCCTCTGGGGTCATGCTGGGACTGCCCTCCACCCCATGGCTTGGTTGGAGTGGGGGTTCAGCCACTTGGTTCCTGGTGCACTCACCCAAGGAGGAGGCAGACTTCTCCTGCTTGTTTCGGCTCCGGCGGCTGCGGCCCTTGCCCTGGGACAAGCTCTGTGGCCTTGCTGGGCTGGGGGTCTGCTCAGATTCCTGCTCCAGAGTCCGTGCCTTGGCCCCACCTGGCCAATTCTGCCAGGAACTACCCTTCTTGTCAGTTTTGGGGCTGCCAGCCTGAATTGGTCCTGGCCGGCTCCCCTGGCTGCCCTCTCCAGGTTCTGCACCACTGCCTGCTTTGGCAGGCTCTGAGCCCTTGCCTGGCTGCTTGGGGCTAGATATCTGGCTCTTGGCACTAGGAGCCTCTAGATTGGCTGGAGGCCAGGGGCCTGGACTTGCCTCAGTCTTCTTTGCTTGACTTCCCTGTCTCTTGCTCTTTCTTGGCTTTCCACCTGTGGCCACAGGCTCAGACAATTCCTGTTTGCAACTGGGCACTTCCTTTGGATTTTCCTCAGAGCTAGAGTTGCCTGGTTTGGGTGTCTTTACCCAGATCACCCTGGACAGGTTGGGCACAGTGTTGAGTCTTCTCACGAGCCCATTCTCAGGGATACCAGGAGGGGGGCCCCTCACCTCTGTCCATGGTGGGTGAGGATCTCTCCTTTCTGCCCATGGTGGGACTGGCTCACCTGGAGCTTGTAATGTGTGGCTCTGAGGGGAACCCAAGGTCAAAGGGGACAGGTCAAGGTTGATGTCAGACTGTTTCTGAGAGGAGCTGCTGAGGTCCGAAGGGGTTAGGGTCTGAGCTTCCACAGTCCCCTCCTTAAAGCCACTGCTCTCCACGCTGAGCTCACACATACTCAAACCAGCACAGAGGGAGTCTTTGACGGTGCTCTTGATCTCCTGCAAGCGGCTACTCAAGAAGCTGTTGACCCGGTCCAGTTCCTGGTCAGGCCACTCTAGGAGCCTCTCCCTGGCAGGCCTTGGCTCCTGGCTTCCAGAGACACTATTCACCTGCTTCAGAGCTTCTGTTGCCAGCCGGGCCTTCTCTTTCTCCTGCCAATAGAAGACACAGTTTCAGCAGAGGTCTGCTATCAATCAAGTACAATGTGATACATCAGCTTAGGATCTAGCTTTGCCACTTGCTGGAGACAAAGACTCATGATCTTCATGTATTCCTCAACCCTGCAGGGATGGATGAGGGGTGGCGAAAGCAGACAGATACCATGTCTGGGGTACAAGTGCAAAGAAGCTCCTGTGGGCAGCTCTGGACAGTTTATTCATTATGAGTCTGTGTCAGCTCTAGGGTCTAAGAGGACTAGGATCTGCTTCCTGAGTACGGGTTAGTATGAGCTTGAGTCATTTGTTCACTCCCCAGTTAGGCCCCGGGGGCCTCATCTACAAAGGACTAGAGAACATGGGGCTGCATGCTGTGAGGTGGCAGGGAGATGTGCTATCATGCAGGCTTGAGGGAAGAAGCTATAGCAGCAGAGATGCTTGAGTGGGTGGCTGACTCTAAGTGTCCTCCTATGCTCCATTACTGAAGAGGGGCGTCTCACTGCTCAGCCAGCTCCACACATCCCAGCCCACATCTCAAGGGTGTCCTACAGAATACCATGATTAGTGACAGGCAGGGCCCTCACCACAAGGTCTAAAAGCAGCTCCTGAGCCCAAGAGACTGGCAGGTCCCAAGAGGTTGGGTCCTGTAAATCTCTTTAACAGACTCGAATCAGGAGAATGGAAATCCATTTGTGGGCTGAGTTATCCAAATTTCTCTACCTAAACTCAAGGTACCAGGAGGCTAACAGAGCCTAGGGGTCAGATGGGAAGGCTGTGGCGGAGTCATCTCACATGTTTCCAGGTGCCTCGCAGATTGAGGGAGAGACAAAGGAAAATGAATCTGGGGAGAGAAAACTTGCCTCCACCTCTGAATCACCTTAGAGAGAATGCTCCTCTGCCCTAGTGGGCAGCCATGTAACCTGTCTCTTTTGAACACACCTGAGCTACACACCTAAGCTCAGTTCTTTAGAGCCCCTTGGACTAATCACTCTCTCTGAACTTTAATATCCAAGTTTGTAATTTATAAGAAAAAGTTGCTCTGAGGATAGCTGTAATGGTCCAGATCTCCTCCGCCATGTGCCAGGACTCTTGTCTACTCAGGAAGGCAGTGAGCAAGGTGGAGCAGTGTCTGCAGACGTAACAGGCATGTGGAGAACATACTGATGCTCTTTCCATTTCGGAACCAGCACAGCCTGCTTTCTGGTTGTTAGAGATAAGGAAGTTTTAACTCAGGGATGTTTGCTTCACGTCTAGAAGGTCTGAGAAGTCCTGGTGTGGAGTGTGCCGCATTACAAACGCTGCCATGGAAAGGAGAGCAGCTCCATGCACAGACCTGGCCCCTGCAGCAAGTCGCCCTGTAACCCTCACCACTGCTGTACCATAATTCGGTTCATACAGATGGCAAGAATACAAAGTGGTTCAAGATCAGACGGCTAGTAAACCAGCAAGCACAGTTCATGAGTTCCTTTTGCTCACTGACTGTAGAGTGGGCTAAGCTTTGGGAAGACCGCTGGGCACAAGGCACGGTCTGTTTCCCAGCTTCAATCAGTCAGGGACAAGTGGACTGCTTAATTCCAGTGACACTGTCAAGTGCTACAGGGCAGAAAGTACAAGGTGCTTTTACCCCGGCCTGGACCATCTGAGAGTGCTCCTGGCGGGCACTGAAGGGTGAGTGGAATTACCCTTAAAAAAAAAAAAAAAAAAGCACCCTATGCAGTCCAGTTGGAGCCTAGAGCTTTGTTCTGCTTTTGTTTTTGCCATGTGTCATGTGGAGGGACAGGAAGACAGGAAGGTAGGTTAGAAAGTAAGGCTGAGATAGAGCTGGGAAGCTAAGCTGCAGCAGGGTCCTAAGGTCTGCAGGCTGTGCAGAAGTCTGGGCTTGAGCCTGAGGCACCCAATATTACCAACTGAAGGCTTTAAACACAGATGCTGTGGGTAGATATTATGGATAGGGGTTTTTGCTGTCCGGAAGGAAGGTAAAATGACACACATCCAGAAAACATCACCAATGATGACAGCTGCTCCAGTGGCCCTCATGAACTGAGCATTCACATGTGCCGGGCATTCTACCCAGGTTTCCATGCATCATTTCACATCATCTTCCCAACAACCTATGACTTAGGTTCCTGTTATTCTCATTTTATAGATGGAAAAACCAAGGCTTAGAGATTAACTGATTTGCCCAAGGTCATACAGCATATGTGATCAAGCTGAGTTTCAAACTCAAGTCCAATTCTAAGGCTCACTGTTTTCAGTCACAATGCGCTTGCCCATGACAATGTCTGTGGTTCAAGGTCAACAGAGTGGAGTGGTCCCCTTTACTGAACAGATAATGGAAAAGAAAAGGCAGGTCTCTTTTGTTATGTCCTGAGATTGAGTTATCTACAGGATGTCCCCAAAGAGGACCAATAGTTATCAGAGATGCCAGTGTCGAGTACAAGGCAAAAATGGCAGTTAGAAGGCTTTCCTTCCCTAGAGAGATATGGTCTATATAGTCTAGATGAGGGACAGGAGCTCACAGGGAGATGGAAAGAGGCCAGAGAGGCCAGTGAGAAATATGGAGAAGATGTGACCATACAGCCCCTGGTTACCTGAAAGTCAAGGACAAGGTTTAAAAGGGAGCACATGTCACAGATATCCAACTGGTGGGCATCTATGATGGCATATATCCAAGACATACCTTGGATTTAGTGATAAAGCGGAGACTGAAGGAGTGAGTGCTTAGACGACAATGGAAACAATGAACTCGGCTGCAAGGAAGAGGAAACAAACTGAGAAGGCAGGAACTGCCTGCCTTCAAAACTCAACAGTGGGCACAGTGATACATGATGGGAGCCAGGGCAGGGGAGAGACGGCAGATCCCTCCCTGGGTTCCAGCCCGAGGAAGCAGTTTACCAACTGAAGACTTTGAAAATAAGAGCAGGTAGCCTGGAGAGAAAGCAAGAAAGAAATACATGGGCTGGGCAGGACAACTCTTCCTTTAGATGAAGAGGTATGTCCAAAGACTTTTTCTTTGCTAGCAACAGAAGTGAACGTATTTGCTATGGATGGCAGCTGAGAGCCTCGAGGCTAGACAATCAGAGGTCTGAAAAAAGGGCCATGAGAATGGGCAAGGAATAAAGGGACTGGCCAGGGATAAAAGGCTGGCCAGGCTACATGAGAGTTCAAGCAAGTGGGGGAACCACCCAGCTAAGTGCCACAGACAGATATAGTCACATGCTATCCTCTGAGTATAGAAGGGGAGACAGGATAGGATGGACCAGAGATACAAAACTCAGAGGACAAGGAAGGATGGGTCATAGGGTGCAGACAACACAAACATGGGTATAGCTTCAGAGCATCAGGGATTAGTGCCTAATGGCAAGAAAGGGAAGTAATGTCTGAAAGTGGGATGAGGGACCGGCAGACCCTTGCTTTTACCTATATTCCAAGGTGCTAGAGAACAAGCTGTCATCACTCCATGCCCACTAGGGAAACTGGATTCTTGATGGCAGCCAAACTATCCAGAGAGGGGGCTGACATCCAAATGCATAATGACAATAGTCTCTGATCTAACACTAAGACCGCCTCTGTATGTTTGTTCTTCTCTACAAGGCTTAGGTCTAGTGGACAGGGATCTCTGGGATCAGAAGGTTCGATGCATGGCAGGCTAGACAGAGATGGAAGGTGCAGCACAAGCGTAGAAGACTTCCCTGAGGATGTCTGCAAAGGAGGAAACATCTGAACTGCACCCTGGAGTAACAGTCTTTCATGAACGATACACAGGTTTAGAAAATGCACACCAGAGCTGGGGACTGGAACATGCCTTCTGGGGACTGCTCCTAGGCCAGAGACCACTACAGCCTGTGGAACACTTCTGGAGGGCAACTTGGGGTGGGAGCAAAGGAAGGATGACCATTCTTTGAAGGTAGCAGCAGGATCTTGGTTGTTCTTGGGCTGGAAAGATGGAGAATTACTTCTGCCTTCCAGAGCTCTAGGGTTGTTTGACCACCCAAGAACTGGAACTAGCTGGCTGTGAAACCAAATCTCTTCAGATGGTGGTTCCTACATGTGGCATTAAGCAGGTACAGCTGGGAGTAGGCAGGTGGAGTAATGAAGCCGCAGGCGACTAGGCATCAAGCCCTGGGGCTCATCTAGCAGCAGGGCTGTCCAGGAATAGCTCCCTGGGTTTAATCCTCTGCGCTGAGTGAGGACTGGTTCATTGCCATGGCTTCAATTACATCCCTGCGCTGGCAACTGCTAGTCTCACACCTTGCACTTAATGTCTCACAAGAACCTGAATCAATGCCCCCACTGCACCCAGTCTCCTGCAACTGCCATGGTGGCTCAGTCACAAGAACCATCATATTGGCTACCACCTGGGACACACCCAAGGATCTCTCATGCTGGAGCGTCTCTTGTGCTGCCATTAGAGTCCGGAGCCTGTCACTTCTCTCACTCAAGTCTCTGAGCCCCAGTCTCAGTCACCTCCCCCTTGGTCTTGTCTTTTCCTACCAGGGTATCAAACTCAAAGTTCCCTTTCCATCGCCTTCCCATCTGCCTCCCTCCCGTATCACCATACTGCAATCAAGACAGACCTGAGTGAGTCACGTCTCGGGTGACACCCTCTTATCTGGAGGCTAAAGTTAAAGCTGCCATCTCTCCAGGAGGACCTCTGGGGCTCTCCTCTGTTCCTTCTCTGCTGCTCTCAGCACTGGCTCTACCACACTGCTGTGGGCTGTGCTGTACCTTATTCCCCGGGACCCAGCTGATGAGTCACCCTCCTGTAAAGTCACTCCTGGGCTTTACAAGACAGGACACTTCCCTCACCCTGGTACTTGTCACACTCTAATGTGTCTGTCCAGTTTTGTTTCAGTCTCCTTATTGGACTGAGTTTCTCCCGGGGTGAGAACTTAACTGTTACTTTTTGGCTCCCAGTATTTGTGGACGTACTTGCTGAGTGAATAAATGACCGGCGACAGAAGCAGCAAATCCTCAGCTTGGAGGACACCAGCAAGCAGCCTGCGGCGGAGACACATTTCCTGCTCCAATGACTTGCCCCTGGGGTTTTCCTGACCCTGATGCCTCCCAGATTCATTCAGACCTTCCCATAGTAGTGAGGATACCAAGGTGTGTGGCAGCCAGCACCATTCATACCCCAGAGGGCTTAGGGCTTGGGGTGGGGGAGTCCTCAGGGAGGAGAGGCAGTAGAGCTGAGATTCCCCCCCACACCCACCTTCTTTTTCAGCTTGTGCCGGGCCCGCTTGGCAGCCCTGGCGCTGTTGGGGACTTTGGGCTCCGTGCTGTTGATGAATTCCAGCAGCTCATCCACATCTCGGTGGTCCACCGCAGGCTCCCCAGGGATCCCGCCCAGGGTGCCCCCCTTCATGGGCAGCTCCTCTTTCCGCCTGGTCAGCCTCGAGCGGAGCTTCTCCCGGATCTCAGTATAATTCCGGCTCGTCGGGGCAGCGAGGGGGGGGGGGGGGGGGGGGAGTGCTGACATTACACCCTGGGCCTGGGAGGCCCATGGCACTCCCACCCGCTGGCACCATGTATGTGGTGAGAAGCCAGATAATCATTCTCTCTAGCAACAGCCACCAAGGCCAATGGCTTCATCCTCAGTAGACTCTGAGTCGAAGCAGGGTAGGCATGAAGACGAGGGCAGAGCTTGGTGACCAAGGACTGGGGAGCCAAGGAAGCAGGTCTGAACCCGGGCTTCATCACTAGGAGCTGTATGACCGTGGGTGAGTCACTCAGTCTTTGTGAACCTCAATTTTGTCGCCTCTAAAATGAAGATAGCAATGCCTCACCCAAAGGTAACTAGTGATTCTGAATTACTTCCATATTTCCTATCCTAAACTGCTCTGCCCTAGCCAGCAGTCCTTTCCTCTCTCCTGGTGAGACTTCTGAATTGCTCGGCTGTCTAGAGACCGCGTGTGCCCTGACCTGAGCCTCCCTGGTGCCACCTGTGCTCATGGCCTGGACCTCATTGGTTGTCACCCTTGGGGAACCTTTGCTTCCACTCTGCCTTCATCATGCAGAAGCGCTCACTTCTCTGGGATTACACACGTATACATACTCATCAGAATCATAGCTTTTTCTCTGCCACTTCCTCTCCTTTTGCCTAAAGAAAAAAAGTCAATCTTAAAAGAAACCACGAGAAGAACACAGCCAATAAAACGTTAAGATATCCCGACCTCACAAATGTGCCTCCAGGCTGAAGCAAGCAGACGTAGGTGCCAGGACTCTGACTCCCCATATGGCAATCACTGCCATGATCAAGGGGTTTCTCCTCTGCCCCTGGCTGCCCAGCCCTCTCTGCCCAGGCAGGCTCACTCACCGCATTGTGGCCGAAGAACTCACAGTAGCAGCAGTCACAGAACTTCCCATCGCGGGGGTGGGTGGAGGACGAGGTGCAAGAGCTGCGCTCAGAGCTGCTATCCTCTTCCTCGCCCAGACCCTCATCTGCCTCACAGGCCAGGCCACTGTGTGCAAATTTGTGCCCCTTGCACCCAGGGTCCCTGCTGCAAGGGAGAAGGGCCCAGAGGTAAGAGTGGGTGGTGTAGGCACAGAACATAGCAGGAGCCTAGAAAAGTATCCCAATCCCAGCCACCATCCAGCTGCCCTCCACCTGTCACATCAATGCCTCTTGTAAAGATCAGAGCCTGGTAAGAGCCTCCGCTATCACAAATGTAAAAACTGACCCTATGGGAGTTTCCTGCATACACCTCTCTGACGTTGCTGTGTGGATACCTCTCTAGCTCCCTGTTTTATTAAGGCTGTTCATCATCTGTCTGTTAAACTAGTGAGCCTGCCACTTGCATTCTGGAGTCTGATTACACAGCACAACAACCTCGCAGAGCATGTACTCAGTGAACAGGAATATGAACTGACTCATGGGCTGGTTGCTCTTCTGGGATAGACCCAAATGATCAAAGAGAACAGTGTTTCTTCTACTTGTACAGGGTCCTTATGGCACACTTGAGTCTTGTATCTGTGTCAGTAGGCAGAGCTTCCTCACTCAAGGGCTCTGTGATGAGAAAAAGCAGATGTGTCTACTGGGGGCCACAGACTAGAAGAGCCACTACTGCTCAGACCGAAAACATACTCAGCATGATACTTAGCCATTCTTGAAGTTCTGTTTAGCAACTGTGGCGACTAGGGCACAGAGCACTTGGCTGCTCTGCCCAACAGGGAGCAAGCAACACACTCCTGTTTCCCTGTGAACAGAGTTCATGCTTTCTCCACTTATATTCTGCCTATGAACTCTGGTAATGAGTTGGGGCAACTTATATTATAAACAGTGTTTTCCCAGGGCGAGGATGAGACAGGCTGAGAGGTCCCTAATCAAGGCTGGGCAGAAGCCGAGCCCTATGGTACGTCAGCAGCTGCTGGAGTACTGCAGAAGCTGGGCCCATATCTGAGGGAAAGAAGAGTAAGGTGGCGGTGTAGGGCAGGCCAGTGCAGCTCAAGGCTGCTCCTGGAAAGGTTAGTAAACACATGGTAGGGTTTTAGAAAAGCAGCAGTTGTTACCAATGGTGCCTACAGGAGTTTCTTTCACATTCACCAGTGTTCTCAAGATACAGATAGACTGCTACTCTTCACTGGTGGCTCCATGGATTCAGAGAACCCTATAAAAGCAGCTCTCCCTACTGAGGATCAAACTCAGCACACTCTGCATCTCCCACAAAGGGAATCCCAGCACACACGTGCGCTCACCCTCCCTCCTCCCCCTTCACTCTCTCTTTGTATAAAAATGGTCTTTCTAAACAGTTGAGGCTGGCCTTGAACGCTAGATCCTCTGGCCTCTGTTTCCCAATGCTGGGATCATAGGTGTGTAGCACTCTGCATGGGAGAAAGTAGCTTGCCGATGTGTGTGAAGAATCCTCCCAAGAAACAAAGATAAAAAAGTATAAAAAAGGGAAAAGCTTTGGGGCAGGACAGCTTTAGATATTGGTTATTTTAAAATAATGGAATGATCTAAATGTCCTGCAGCTGGAAAACAGCAAAATAAACTACAATTAATATTCTCCAGCCCCAAATGCTGAGGATTAAGAACAAAACACAGGAATAGGAACACTGTACTACTTAATGAAAACAGCAAGGTCCAAGTCTGTCCTGACATCATCAACAGCATGGAGATACAGTGTCGACTTATTACAACAGCTGCCTTCAATACCCTCACTTCCAAATAATGGCTAACAGGATCACAGAGCTTTTTCTAGGCTTAGCACAACAGTACTTTTCTTGGTTACAAATTTGGAAACAAACCAGATTTGATGGTGCACGTCTTTAATCCTAGCACTCAGGAGGCAGAGACAGGTGGATCTCTGAGTTGAGACCTGCCTGGTCTACAGTGAGAGTTCCAGGACAGCCTGGGTTACACAGAGAAACCCTGCCTTCAAAAATAAAAACAAAAACAAATTGGAAATGCTTCAATGTCCAGGGATGGAAGAACATAAAAAAAATTATGCTACAACTGTACAGTAAGATATTACAAGGATACTTAAGTTTTAAACAAAGTTGTTGTTGTTGTTGTTTTTAATTTACTTATTTTATGTATGTGAGTACACTGTTGCTATCTTCAGAAACACTAGAAGAGGGAATCAGATCCCATTACAGATGGTTGTAAGCCACCGTGTGGTTGTTGGGAATTGAACTCAGGACCTCTGGAAGAGCAGTCAGTGCTCTTAACCACTGAGCCATCTCTCCAGCCCTTAAATGAAGTTTTAATTAGGGAAATGATCATGATATTTAAGAAGTGTTGCCACACAGGTCAGAGGTGGTAAGAAACATCTGTAATCCCAGTAGTAAGAGGCTAGGCAGGAGGCTTATAAGTTAGAAGGCTAGCTTGGGCTACATAGCAAGAGCCTGTCTCAATATGAAGAAAATAAAAAAATTGCTACATAAAATATTTATCAAATGTAGACCAAATGATGTCATTTATATACAGAAGAATCTTCAAGAAAACAGGCCACAGTGCTGGACGTTTCTCTTCAGGCTGTGAAGACCCTTCCTTTCTTACATCTGAACTGTTCTAAGCTTTAAAAAAATTGTAATTGAAAAATAAAAAAATAAAAAAAACTCTTAATTTAGAGCTTATTTATTTTTGGTGCTAAGGAATCTACCATAGGACTTGCTCTAGCCATTTCTCTCAGCCCAATCTACACTTTGTTGTCAGCACATTTTCCAAACTCTTAAGCTCCAGTGAGCAGGGAGTGGCGCCTTTCATGGCACTCACTTACCTGTGAGTGCTAGGGAGCGGCTGAGAGCTCGGTGGTGGGAGAAGAGGCCCACCACAGTGCCCGCTGCAGTGCCCACTGCAGGGGTGGCTGCACCCCGAGAGTGGTGGAGGCATCTTCAGGAGTGGCATGCTGGTGGAGGGCAGATGAGGGCTCTGACATGGCCCTAGGGGGTGGGTGGCAGTGGCAGGAGCCATAGGACACTCTGAAGCCTGGGCAGGGAAAGGTGCTGCTGGGGTGGTGGGCAGCGGGTGTGGGTGGGGCGCCGAGCTGAAGGGACCAGGGTGAGAAGGAATCAGAGATGCTGGATGGGGAGGAGGGCCAGTGGGGCTGTTAGGAGGAGCAGTGAGGTCTGAGTGCTGGTGGTGCTCCAAGACAGAGAAAGCCTCACCTGTAGGTGGAGGGGAGAAAAAGGGTCAGACCTGAGGAAAGCCCACAGGCTCATTGCCACATCATCCTGCTTCCTGTGCTAGAGGCCACAGCCTCTAGACACAAGGTGTCCTAAAATGTGTGGGTAGGTGTTCTCAGCTGCAGGATGGACAGAGAATGTCTACTGTTTCTCCGAGTCCTTTCTTCTCAGGCCCTCCTCAGGCCTAAGAAAGGAAGCTATAGCAACCTTGGGATCTACCTCTGGGCCACATGGACCAGAGCAGCCTAAGTATGCCTGACTCCTAGGAGGCTACAGATTTCTGACTGGAGGAGGGAAGGCTTTGATGCCTTCAGCTCATGGACTGAGATAACTGGAATAATGAACTCAATTCACATAGCCTGCAGACAGTACCATTTGAACAACTCTCCTGTTCACTTAGAAGTATGGCATTAATAATCTAAAGGCTTTCTCCTCTGGGTCTTGAGTACTGGTATTGAATTTAAGGAGATTCCTGTGGCCTGCCAGCCTGCCAGTCTTTCGGGGTAAATGGTGCTGTCTACCTATCCCTAAGGTAGACAGAACAAATCCAAGGAGGCTGAGAAGCAGAGGCTCAGCCTGTTGATGGGATAGAGGGCAGGTGTACATGACCTAAGTCTCATTACCTAGGCTACTTGTTCCCCACACACTATCAGGACCCCTCCTGGACCCAATGTCAGTAACAACAGTGAGGGCAAACTTCTCTGTAGGCAGAATTTTAGAGCTTCAGAGTCTTGCAGAAGGTCTTCCAGAGATAGCGAAGGTCTAGGTTGTCCTGCTGCCATCAGAACAGGTCCATGGTTACTTATTTTATTAACCAGATTCCTCACTGACTGGGCCCAGCTACCTACACAGAAGGGCCCAGAACTTTCCAAAGCTTAGACTCACCAGGGATGGCAGGAGGACTCCCAAGAGAGCTGCCTGGCACAGCCCCGCTGGAGTGTGGGGAATTCCAGAGGCCTGAGAGCTTATGTGCTGACAGGAACGAGCTGGGATCCCAGTCCCCTGAGTTCCCATGGCAGGAAGAGGAGGAGGAAGATGAGGATGATGAAGAGGACGAGGATGAATGAGAGTCACCCCCACAAGACTGTGATTTGCAGGATGTATGTGACAAGGAAATCTGGAAAGGAGAAAGAAAAAGGCTCATGGTCAAACAGTGGGGCTGGCCTGCTCCATCAGGCCTTAGTTACGGCTGAAGCACAATCAGCAGGGGCCAAGCACTGGTAAGGACTATGGCGTTCCCAGTTGTGTGGCTGTGTGGACAGTGGGCAGAGCCTAGCTCTGAACATGGGCCGCTTGGTGGTGAAGACTGCTAACAAGATGAAGGGCTTCACATCACGAGTGTGGCTTAGTGTTCATGCTCCCCTAGCCCCTTCTTTCTCCTTCCTTCCATTTATTATTTTTTTAAATTTTTTGGGACTTTATTTTTATTTTATATAATGAGTGTCTGAATGTATGTCTGTGTACCATATGCCAGAAGAGGACATCAAATCCCCTGGGACTGGAATTACAGCAGATTATGAGCAACCATGTGAGTTCTGAGAACCAAACTCCAGTGCTTGGCAAGGGCAGCTAGTGCTCTTAACCACTGAGCCATCTCTCTAGCCCCTAACTTTCAATTATTTTTTGAGACAAGGTCTCTCTATGGAGCCCTGGGTACCCTGAAACTCACTAGTTAGAGAAGGCTTGCTTCAATAGATAGGCCTGCCTCTGCCTCTTGAGCACTGGGACTAGAAGTGAATGCTACTCCCTTCCTTCTGTTTAGGATGCACATCTGTGTGATGTGTCAATGTACATGTCTGTAAGTGCAGATGCTTATGAGTCACAGTGTACACAGGGGTCAGAGGGCAACCTTGGATGCAGGTCCTCCCCTTCCACTTTGCTTCAAACAGGCCTCCTTGTTGGTTTGCCATTGTGTACGCAAGGCTAGTTGGCCCACCAGCTTCAAGGCGCTATCCTGCCTCCGCCTCCCATTTTACTGCAGAAGCCTGGGGATTACAGATATGCTCTGCCCCATCTGTGGATTCTGAGGACTCAAACTCAGGGCCTCAAGCTTGTGTGGCAGGTGCTTTTCCCCAGTGAGTCACCTCCCCAGACCGACTGCCTTCCTTCCTTCTTCTCCAGCACTAAGGAACGAATCCAGAACTTTGTACACACAAGACAAACATTCTACTACTGAGCTCCATTTCCAGTCCCAAAGCAAGAAGTCTTGAAAACTGAATTGATTCTGGGTAAATGAGGAATCTGGCTAATATGACTCAGATGGCAGTTGTTCACAGCTCCTAGCCCTTACTGATATCTTCTGACTGAGGCATACCTCAGACTCCACTGGTCTGTTTCATACTGCTGGCCTTTCAAGTGGCCACGGGGCTGAAGGCATCAGGGTCAGGTGACAGACAGGATCAAAACTATCTACATCCACTAGTAGGCCTGTCTCTTCTCCCCTCAGGTCTGAACCCAGCTCACAAACACTAAGAGCAGCCTGGTGGTTTCTCTGAGCAGCCTGGCAGAGCCTCCTGTGGCCAGGGGAAAGAGCTCAGCTTCCTGAGTAAGGAAAGCAGCTCTGCAGCCAGGGTCACCTGTCAGCTGTTACCTACCGCCACTGCATGGTCTCCACCTGTCTGCCTCTCATCCTCCTCCAGGCTCTTTCGGCAGCTCTGGCAGACCCACAGAGGCATCTCGCCTAGGAGATTCTTGACGAGCTTTGGCATGAAGTCAGGGGGCAGCTTCTCACCCTGCAACACCAGTCCATTTTGTGAAGGGCCTTCTTCCCAGCCTCTGCGCTCGCGGTGACACAGCAGGCAACAAGTCTGCGCAGACTGGCTGGAGGTAGGGGGAACCTGTCCAACACACAGACACAGGGGTTCCCAGGAGGGGGAAAGGCTGCCTTAGAAATGGTGCTAACGTCATTAATAACACCACTTATCACGTGCCAGGCACTGGGACAGGCACTTTAGAAACATAATTTAGTTTTAGTCCTTGTAACAGCTCTGCAAACCAGGTGCTCTTATTCCCATTTTTTAAAGATGAAGAAACAGATTTCAAGAAGTTAAATGAGTTGCCCAAGGTTACAGAGCTAGTGAATGGTTGACTCCCAGTGAATGTGACTCCAAAACTCATGCTCAGATGTCCTCAAATATCAAAAACTACAGAGATGCTTCTCCCCTCTCTGCAGAGCCTAGGAAGGGCCACAGACCTATGCAGGCTACAGATGAGTCCTCACATGGAAGGGAAAGGACTTCCTGTCCTCAGGAGCTAGGAAGAACATGCATGTTTTCCAGAGAGATGAACAATTAACTCCTTTAGCACTGTGGTAGGATTTTAGAGAAGGGTCTGTAGAAATGTAAACAGGGAGAGACAGACCCTGGTGCTCTTTGGGTAAAGATGGTAGAAAGAACCTAGACTCTGGGTCCCACAGACACACAATCCATCTCAGCCTCAGCATGAGTTGGCTGACAACCTTGAGCAAGCTATTCAGCCTCCCTGAGCTCTGCTTCCTACCCACTCTATGGAGTGGTAGAGGTATGCCACAGCCCAGGCCAGATCATTTCTCAGCCTGCTTCTTCCCTCTACGACAATCTGACCCAATCATTTACGTTTGAAGGTTTCCTTTAGCACCGGGGTCCTGACTGGGAGCCTACTTATAGTTATAGTCCCAATTAACGATTTTCCTCTATTTCCAACCCTAGTCTCCCTCCACTGACGCTGCACATGGCCCATCCTCTGGACCAACAGGATGTTAGCAGATAAGCTGGCAGCACCAATCTGAATAGTGTATATGCACTTCATGTATCGTTGCATGGATGGCATGCATGATCTTATGCCTCTGACACATCATGAGGGAACGGGAGAAGATAGAAGTGTTCCTACCTAACCACTCAGCTGATGAGATCTGAGTGAGCCCAGCTGAAACCAGACAGGCCTGCTTAGAGCTGCAGGAACACCCCATCAAGCAGCAGGTTCAGGAGAAATAGTATTTGGAATTGTTTGAAGTGACTAGGTTGCAGATAGTTTGTTCATAGCAACAGACAACTCACACGTAACTTTCAAGTTTACCCTCCACTAGGTAATGTGTTTGTAAAGGTGTGTTGTTTCCTGTGACATCACCTCCTCACAAGGAATTGGGACCAGAGTATCCTTAAGTTGGCCATGTTGTCATCCACCAACCTGAGCCCCTGGTTTCTCACAAAAGGAACCAGCTCTGACAGCAAGAGTACAAGGAAAGACTCGAGGAAGTGTAAGGACTGGGGAGAGAGTCTCTGAGATAAAGACACTCACAAGTGGAAGTTATAAAACACAGTCAAACACTCTGCCTACGGGCTGTCTCAATGAGCAAGTGGGCTGCAGATGGAACTCATCCGCGCCATTTCACGAGTTTGGCAGATTAACGAAGAAGGTTAGAGAAATGAAGGCAAGGAGAACTTTTAAAACATGAACATAAGTATGTACTTGTGTGTGTGTGCACACAGGTAAGAGGACGAGTTGCTGGAGCTGCTCTTGTCTCTCACCATGTGAGTCTTGGGGTTGAACTCAGGTTCTCAAGTTTGACAGCAAGTTCCAGTACCTGTTAAGCCATCTCACGGGCCTCAAAGGTGGAGATTTTGAGAACAGCACTTTGGACATTTTTCAAAGGTGTAAGGTGAGTTATAGTTAACTGCAGGTAGACAAGGGAAGGCCCCAGAATGCAGGCTTAGCACCTAGTGTTATACAAGAGTGCTACAGGTGACCAGGACAAGGGTCCTCAGGACGGCTCTCACCTCACCAGGATGCGGTTGTTGTTGCTAAGTATTTTCTTTGTTGTATTTTTTTTGAGACAGGGTCTCATGCAGGTCAGACTGGCTTTGAACTCATTATTTAGCAAAGGGTGGTCCTGAACTCCTCATCTTCCTGCATCTATCTACTCCTAAGTGCTAAGATTGCGGGCATGCGCATGTGCCAGCATGTCTGGCCAGAAGAAAAGTTTGAAAATCGTAAGACTCTTCTTCAAGTCAGTCTTTCCTGCTCTCTCACGCTAGAGATCAGAAGAAGGACTATGTACACGTAAAACTTTTATAGTCTGTAAAGTTCAATATATAGGGATTTAAAACATTCTGGTTTAATTTTTTGTTGTTGTTGTTGTTGTGTTTTCTTTTCTTTCTTTTTTTTTTTTTTGAGACTGTGTAGGTATATGTAGCTGTAGGGTAGCCTGGAATGCACTATGTAGGTCAGGCTAGCCTTGAACTCAAGAAATCCACTTTTCTTTGCCCCCCTAATGTTGGGACTAAATTCCAGGATCATGTCTGGCTAATACATGACTTTGAGCAATAATTCAAGTGCATACTATATACCCCACAGCACAAAAAAACACATGCCTACTCAGGGCTGGAGTGATGGCACAACAGTTAACAGTACTGACTGTCCTTCCAGAGGACTTGGGTTCGATTCCCAGCAGCTACATGGAAGCTCACAAAAGTGTGTTAACTCCATTTCCAGAGGGCCCACTTCCCTCTTCTGTCCTCTGCTCAAACTGGGCATGTACATGGTACTCAGTCATATGTGTAGGTAAAATATTTATATACACAAAATTTTTAAAATGCTTTCTCTACTTTCTTTCAAAAGCAAACACAGAATTGTTATCATTTTAAGTGTGTGACCAATGTGACTGTACTGAGTCAAAGTAATTGTGGGAAGTGCAGCAGGAAACACTGGCTTTGCTACTCATCCTGCACGACCGTCATGTATAACCTGTATGGCGCTGACCTGGTCCTACATACGCCCTCTACTCATCGAGAATGGGATTAAGTCCTACTCTGTAGGGTCAGCTTTGAGAATGCAATGCGATGAAGAACCTCCTCCAGCTCAAAGCACACAGTTCTTGGCTAAACAGAGAGTACTAATTACAAGACAGGAACCAAGGAAACAATGAATGACTACCAAACCTTACACAACTGAGAACTTGTCATATACAACAAATGTAAGATGTTAGATGTCTTTTTTTTGGAGGGGTGGGGCTTAGGGGTTGACAAGATCTCACAGTATAGCCAAGGCTGCCCTTAAACCTGTAGTAATCCTCCTGCTTCAGCTTTCTATGTGCTAGGATTATAGTTATAAACCTCCTTGTCTGGCTTCTGTTAAACATCGTAGTCTCTGCCTTTAACCCCTGGAAGTTAAAACCTTAAGTTCCCCAATACCCTGCACCTCCTTGCTTCTCCCTTTGTTAAAGGTCTTCTACTTAACACCTGTTCAGCCCGAGGTGGTGGCGCACGCCTTTAGTCCCAGCGCTTGGGAGGCAGAGGCAGGCAGATTTCTGAGTTCGAGGCCAGCCTGGTCTACAGAGTGAGTTCTAGGACAGCCAGGGCTATACAGAGAAACCTTGTCTCAAAAAAACAAAAAAACAAAAAAATAAAAAATAAAAAAAAGACCTGTTCATCTCCATTTCCCAACAAAGAGTTAAGGCCTTAAAGGCCCCGGCATAAATCCACACCCCTCTAGATAATCCTAGAGAGGAATGGCTGTCCTGGAGCTCACCATGTAGACCAGACTGCTCTCCAACTTACACCCACCTGCCTTCCCAAGTGTTTCCTACGGAGTGCAGCAGGGTCTGCACTCATCAGATCTGTGAAGCGTCCTCATAGCATTTCAGTTGGCACGCAGTGTGGTGAGACCATCCTTGCAATTACTGCTTCCTACAGCGCAGGTCCTCACCTCTCTATCCTGCCCCTCTACCTGCATGGCTCCAATTTCAAATCTGCAAGGAGGACAATAAGATGTTCCCAGAGAGAAAATAATGCGACTCTTTCTCCAGTTAAATTAGGCCACAAAAGAAATGAATGAGCCATTAATGAAAGTCATTCTATAGGGCAGGCTGTCTTTCCTGATAAAGGAAGAAATAGACGTGGAAAGCTAATTAAGCTTTACCTGAAGCACGGACACCATCTGCATTGCACAGAGTTGCCCAAAGGTCTAAGTAACAGTAGGGAAAAAACAAAAAACAAAAAACAAAAAACAAAAAACAAAAAACCAAAAAAACCAAAAAAACAAAAAACAAAAAAACCAAAAAACCAAAAAAACCACCACTCAGTGAAAGGAATCAAGAAAGTAGGTACTTAATTTCTAAAGTAGGCCCTTTGCCTGTTTATTCCTAACAAGTCTACACTAGGGATTAGCTATTCACAATCCTCTCTTAAGTCTAGTACACTTAAGTCCTTTTTTTAGGACCATGCAACTTGGAAAGGCCACCCCGCAAAGCCCTCAGGCTCTGGTGTCTTTCTCTGGATACTAGGTGCTATGAGGCTAGGAGATTTGCTATTTTGTTGTTGTTGTTGTTGTTGTTGTTGTTGTTGTATTGAGAAAGGGTCTCATAGCCAGGGATGGGGTATGGGAGCAGTGGCAGTACACACCTCTAATCCCAGCATTTGGGAGGCAGAGGCACAGGAATGTCTAAAGTTTGAGATCAGATTGGTCTACAGAGTGAGTTCCAGGGCAACCTACAGAGGCTTTACAGAGAAACCCTGGCGGGGAGGGGGAAGGCATTCACTATAAACTCAGGCTCCCACTGAACTTGGTCTTCCTGCCTCAGCCTCCTGAATGCTAGGACTACAAGTATGCACCACCATATCTGCCTCTTGACATTTTCATCTCTGCTTTAATTTTTATTTATTTTTGTAAGTATGTTTCTATTATTTTTAATTATTTCTATATGTTTTAGAAGTCAGAAGTATTGGAGATAATTTATAGGCAGTCGTGAGCCACCCCAAAATGGGTCCTGGGAATCAAACTCAGGGCCTTGCAAGAGTAGTTCATGCTCTTAACCACTGAGCCATCTCTCCAGCTTTCACTCTGAAACTATATTGAGTGTGTGTGTGTGTGTGTGTGTGTGTGTGTGTGTGCATGTAATGTGCAGGTACATGTACACAATGGCATATGAGTGAAGGTCAGAGAACAACTTTCAGGAGCAATTTATCTTTCTACTATGTGGTCCAAAAACTCAACTAAGGTTATTAGTTTGGCAGTATGAATCTTCACTGCTGAACACTCTTGCCAGCCCATATCTCTGTTTTCATTGTTAAGGGTGGTGAGACATCACAATTCCTTTAATTAATGCTACGGCTGAGAAAGCTCTGGCTCAGGGCTCCTTCTAATTGCAGTGCCCACTATGTCTCAATCGTGGCAAACACGGTCCCTTATGCTTTGAGTCTGTGAACCCAGGCGGTCAGCATGCTGTTCTCCAAGCTGTATTGTTATTTCTGAACAAAAACATGGCCATCAAGTGAATGAAAACATCCAGTATTTTTTTCTTTACAAAGTCTCAGGGAACTAATTCTTAAACCCAGAATCCCAGGGCAGCAACTAATTGTTCCCACTCACCTTAGATTAAATTTCAGAGCCTCTGGGGTACAGGGTTAGTCTAAAGCAAAACATGAAGAAAAAATTCTAGTGGTTCTATTGATTTTGTATTTTGCCAAAAAATTTTCTAGATGACCGTTTCACTCTTCAAGTGAACCCAGAGCCCCGACAGCCAGGGATGGCTCACAGGGACCCGGCTGTAGTGTGCACATCCCAGGGCAGGGGAGGCAGGTTCAGGAAGCTGGAATTTGTAGCCACTGAATCCAATGTCTCTTCTCCCCTACCAACCCAACTATTTCTGCTTGGTCCAAAACATTAAGTTAAGGGAGTTTCTTTTTTTTATTCCATGCAATACCAGTTTTATCTTGAAATAATGTCTGTTATTTAGACAAGCAGACATTTCCTCAAAAGAATAAATAAACAAAATAAGCCCATTACTTTAAGAAAAACTGTCAAGCATTTGTGGCCAATTCATTCAAGCTTTTAATCAAAAATTCAACTTTGAAAGTCAGGCATGGTGGCTCATACCTGTAATCCCAGCACTTCAGGAAGCTGAAGTAGGAGGAATACCATGAGTTTGAGGCCAGACTGGGCTACAGAGTAAGAACCAAAACAACAAAAACGTAGAATTTGGGCAAGCTTATACCACTTCCCACGAGCTTTAGTGTCTCAATACTTGACTGAGGAACCCATGTTACTAACAAATGTTATTTTTTGGCATGATAAATAAAATCCATTTCCCGAATGACAAAAGCATGACTTCACAGAATTATCCATTTGTGAGGAAGCCATCGAAGTGCTAGATGCACATCAGACTTTATTGTTTTCACTTGTTTAGAAGTAGGTCTTACTACATAGCTTTGGCTGGCCTGGGACTTGCTATGTAGACCAGACTGGCTTGCACTCAGAGATCTGCCTGCTTCTGGGATTAAAAGGCATGTGCAATCATGCTAGGCTCAGACAATGGATTTTTAATGTAAAATAAATGCAAAGACTTAACATTGAGCTCATGGCTTTGTGCAGGGTGAGCAGGGTGTGTGTAACCTGTGTCTAAGTGCCTGTACCCTGTGGAGTACAGAGGCCTAGGGTGAGCAGGGTGTGTGTAACCTGTGTGTAGGGGCCTGTACCCTGTGGAGTACAGAGGCCTGTGGAGGCCAGAGGAGGATTTTGGGTGCCTTCCTCTATCACTCTCTGCCTTATTTCCTTGAGATTGGGTCTCTCCAATCTGAACCTGGAGCTCGTCATTTTTGGCTAGGCTGGCTGGTGGGCCTCTTGTCTACACACATTCCACCCCCAGCTCCACAGGTACACATGACCATACTAGCTTTTCACTTGAGTGCTGTGGATCTAAACTCTGATCCTCCTACTTACACAGCATGCCTCCTCCCCCAACTTTATATAAACTTAAATATATATAATAATTAATTTTAAAATCACACATTTCATTATTATTATTATTATTATTATTATTATTATTATTATTATTATT
>JADRCD010213017.1:0-44319 GCA_019843815.1 Montemys delectorum
ATATATATATATATATGCATGTATGCATGTGCATGAACGCATATATTATACACACCTGTGTCTATATGTGAAGCACACATATACCTGGTACCACTGGGGCCAGAAGACAGTGTCAGATGCCCTAGAACTGGAGTTATGGATCTTAATGGGCTTTGTAAGCCTCCCTGTGGGTGCTAGGAATCAAACCCAAGTCTTTGCTGCTCTTAACTGCTGGACTGGCCACTTAACTCATTATGAGATGAGTAGAACCTTGAACTCCGGCTCTTTCTGCTTCCACTTTCAAGTTCTGAGGCCACGGGTGAGCGCTCTCGTGGTCATTCAGGCATCCTATATTTAGTACTTCGTTTGGGGGTACATCTACTTTTCACATTGTGTTTTCTTATTGGTGGAGCAGCTTATTTTCTTTGACAGACTTTTGTGACATAGCCCAGGCTACCCTCAAACTCGGGGTTCTTTCTTGCTACAGTTTCCCCAGTGCTAGGAGTGCAGGTATGCACTACTGTGCCCAGCCCTGAACCGATCCTTGCTAGGCAAATACTCTTCCACTGAGGTGTATCTCCAAGCACCACAGTTACGTTTAAGGCAGATAACTTAAAAAGTGGGCATAACTGGGGTCTTTTAAAATTAAAAATAGTTTTATTTATTCTATGACAAATTGAAAATTAAATATCATCAATGCTCCACTTTGTTACCTTTTGATACCTTGTTCTCTGCTTTCCCCCACCCAATGTATATAAACTCCAGAGTCAGCTTGCCAGTGCTCCTTGTGCTACTTTGCTGTTACCACAATGAGCACCACAATCACAATCCACAGGTGATTTCTCTTGGTGATTGTATCACAGGTGATTGTAGTGTGAGAAAAGCAACTCCCATAAATTGTCCTCTGACTTCCACACACACGTACTGTGGCCTGTACACACACACACACACACACACACACACACACACATGCATATACACTAATTGTTTTATAGTGTTATCATAACAATATTGACTCTTCCTATTCACAAACAAAAGAAATCACCATCTATTTTGCTCCTTTTTTATTTCTTCATTCAAGAGTGGTGGGTATATATATTTTGTTGTTGTTTTGTTTGTTTGTTTGAGACAGGGTCTCTCTGTGTAGCCCTGGCTGTCCTGGAACTCACTCTGTAGACCAGGCTGGCCTCAAACTCAGAAATCTGCCTGCCTCTGCCTCCCAACTGCTGGAATTAAAGGCATGTGCCACCACCATCCAGCCTAATTTTTCTTTCTTAAATATGCTATGCTATTCTTGTCCCTGTTCCTCTGTAGGTGGATGGGATATTTCTGCTGGTTGTCTCCTGACCCCAATTCTCTATGTATTTTGTTTTCTGCAGTTTAAATATGATATGCTTAGATAAGGGTAATTATCTAGTGCTGAAGCCATTGGGCCCTCATTGAGACTCCTGGATCTTTGATTTGTTGTCTGTCGCTAATTTGGGGAAATTCTTTGTCTTTCTTCTCTCATTAATATTCTCTTTATGTGCCTGGGTACTTCTGATTATGTGACAGGCATTGTGTTGAAAAAATATTTTTAGAAATAATTGTAGGTTAAGGAGGGTAGTATTTTCTTCCTCCAGAATGAACTTATATTTGTTCTTGAAGGCATACAGAATCTCGATTAGTTTGAGATAATCAAACTAATTTTAGTGATTAGGATGATTCAAAGCTGAGCTGTAGCCTCTGGAGCAATTGATCTGTTTCCAACTCACTCTTCAGTTGGGACCTCTGAGTGAAGAGTTTTTTAGGGTACATTTAGTGTGTGTGTGTGTGTGTGTGTGTGTGTGTGTGTGTGTGTGTTGTGCAATCATCTATGTGTACAGCCCTGTGTGTTCATGCAGAGACCAAAAAAAGTTATCATGTGACCTGCTCTATCCTTAATCCTTTGAGACAAATCACTCATTGATTCTGGACATCCACTGGAAGCAAGTAAGTCCAGTGATCCCCTTGTCTGTGAATGCCCCACAGTACTAGGATTATAGCCGTGTGTACAGCCATACTTAGCCTTTAAAAACAAACAGATGAGTATGCTGAGGGCTGAAACTCAGGTCCTCATGTTTGTACAGCAAACCCTTCTAGCCACTGAGGTATCTCTCTAGCTCTAGAGAATTTTTTTGTGATCCTTAGATCACAACTTCAAATTCCCATCCCTATGACATTATCCAAAGTGTTTTCCAGAATACACTTATCCAGAATTGGCAGTTGTGCCCCTGGTGGAACATTGTCTCAAATGCTAGGTTTTCAGTGCTGAATCTTAATCTTTCTCAGACCTCATCTCATTCATGACTTGCAGTGTTTCCACCCTCTAGTGTTTTCAAGCCTTTCCCATCATCTCCAAGGGCAAACCTGTTCCCAAGAACTCACTCTAGCATTATGATAAATAATAGGCTTCAGGGGTTGCTGTTTTGGTCTGGTCTGGTGCCGCAGGCCGGCCGATCTGGGCCTCCCTCAACCTACAGGAGAAACGAGGTCCTAGTCAGGTCGACCAGGCGTAGACGAAGAAATGATGGCAGAGATGACACATGAAATATAGGATCTGAATGTATTTCTTTAAAATGGCATCAGACTTTTACAGTTATTGCAAAAGAGAAATGATAAATCTGGCAGCCTAGTAATTAAGGTACATCTGAGGCCACCTGAAACACACTGAGTCTAAAGCAGCAGCCATCTCTGGATAGGCGCTGCATCCCCCAGGCCCAAAGTGCTTGGGCCTGGGGGACTGCGGGTGGCATAAATCTAAGTCCTAGTTCATCTAAGTTCCAGTGCGAGTCCCCTTTCAAGAGAGAGTCCAAGAGAGCCCAAGTCCAAGCGAGTGCACAAGTCCAAGAGAGAATCCAAAGTGAAAAGCAGGCTTATATGGTATACAGGAAACAGGGCGAATGACAAGAGTCACGTAGATGGGCGGGGGTCAAAAGGATCAGAGTGCACAAGGTCGGTAGGTAGGATCACGTAGCCAGGTGTGAAGCAGGCGGAAGAGAGCAATGGTGCCCTCCCCACTGGGGCTAATTTGGTATTCCTATACTAATTCTCTACTTCTGCTGGAGGCAAGACTAGGATAGTCTGATCTGGCATTTCCTGTTAATTCTCTGG
Organism: Montemys delectorum; assembly: GCA_019843815.1. Classification (NCBI taxonomy): domain Eukaryota; kingdom Metazoa; phylum Chordata; class Mammalia; order Rodentia; family Muridae; genus Montemys; species Montemys delectorum. The sequence continues at coordinate 3,112 of JADRCD010213017.1, forward strand.
GTCTCCCTGGCTGGAGGCATGATCCTGAAAGTTCTGACCTAACCATTCTAGCTAATGGCCTTGAGTTTCTAGTATGTGAAACAGTTCTGACTATTGTGAGACTGCCCTAAGGAATGAGGAATGGGCTTGACCTCTGTTGCTAACACTAAGGGCAGAACCTGTCTGACAGGCAGATTCCTTGAGAGAAATTCCAAGCTAAGGATAGCTTGGAATTAAATTAGGATATATTGGAAATATCGTGCTGGCCAGGAAACAATGCCCAATCTTAACCATAAATGAATCATTTTTGGGGGTACCTTTATGCCTCAATATGAGGGTGTGTTGACGATTGGAAAGACTGATCTGGAACACGTCTGAGTTAGGAGATGCCAGTGGCTATCCTGAATAGCCAGGAGGCATGGGTACCCCTCTGGGTCTTTATTGCCTCTTGCCCTTGATCAGGTTTTTAAGCCCGATACTGCAGACGTGACTGGCGTAGACGAGTGTGCGTGGCAGTCTGGTTTGGTTTGGTTTTGGTTTTTTGGGGGGACAAGGTTTCTCTGTGTAGCCCTGCCCTGGCCTGGAACTCATTCTGTAGACCAGGCTGGCCTATGACTCAGAGATCCACCTGCCTCTTACCAAGTGCTGGGACTAAAGGCGCGCTCTATGGGGTGGGATTTTTCAGTTCTTCTCTTACTTTAGTGAAGAAGTAATTGTAACCTTCTTGTTTTTAAATTCATAGTTTTGGTCTGTGTTATTTTCATAGGAGAAGTAGCAAGATTCTAAGTTGTTTTCTATCACTATTCTAGGAATTCAAAAGAGTTAGGAGTCCTTGTGCTATTTTCAGTTTAACCTCTATTTTGGTGTCTATGTATGAATAAGCTCTTTACTAGGTCTCATATCCTATTTGATGAGTTTGTTTATTACTGATCCAGTAGCCCTATCATTAGTTAAAGGTATTTACTTATCTTTATTTATTTATTTATTTATTTAGAGTCAGGGCTTCACTGTGCAGCACTGGATGGCCTAGAACTTACTATGTAGACCAGACTGGATTCAATCGTACAGATATCTGTCTGCTTCTGCCTCCCTGGTGCTAGGAATGGTTCTGATGCTTTGATTTAATTGGGAATCTCTTTTACTGATGTTGAAGGTCTTTGCCCCAACTTTTTTTTTAATCTGTCAATAAAGATGCCAGTGGCCAATGGCTGGGTAGAACGAAAGAGGGGGTACTTGTAGGTTCCCGCAGGTGAGGAGAGAGGAGAGGGCAGGAAGGGATGATGGAGATACTTGGGAGAGAGAGAGAGACAGAACAGATTTACTGCAGAGCTGTAGGGGAGATCTTCCAAAATGTAGCTAGAAAAGGAAACTGGACCATGGAAGGGCAGCCGGAAAGTGTCTTGGGCAGCAAGACCATTCCTTGGGTTTCACAGAAGGTAACCAGCAACTAAGTTGAGGGCAGATTTAGAGTTGTTGAGCTAGGAGTAAAGTTAAGGGCACGCTAGCCGTGGAGGGCTTAGAAGAGCCTAGTCACAGAACCAAAGGCAGTTTTCATGTGCGGGTCTGAGATAGCTCCTGGGCTGGCGTGTGCCTGAGACCAGCAGAGAGCACAAAGCAGACAGCCAGAACTACTGACTACAGGATTTAGGTGTGCACCACCATGCCCAGCTAGCCATTTATTTTATTTACTTTATTTCGTAGCTTAGAATGGCCTCATACTTACTGTTTCAAAGGCTGGCCTTGACCTCCTAATCCTTCTGCCTCTACCTCCTAAGTGCTGGGATTATAGGCATGTGCCATACCTGGTTCTATAATGACTCTTGACATCTGGTATTGTCGTAGTAATATTCCACAAAATTAATAAGTGTATTGGCCTTTAAGAATAGATAATGGACCAGGCAGTGCTGGTGCATGCCTTTCATCCCAGCAATAGGGAGACAGAGGCAGGCAGATATCTCTGTGAGTTTGAGGCCAGCCTGGATTACAGATAGAGTTTTAGGATGATCAGGACTCCACAGAGAAAAAAAGAAAAGGGGTAAAAAAGAAATGTGTATTGAGTTTGGCTTGGTGCGTGCACTGGGGAGTCAGAGGCAGGAGAATCTCTGAATTCAAGACTAGTCTGCTCTTCAAAGGAAGTTCCAGAACATCCCAATACTTGAGAGACAGAGGTAAGTGGATCTCTGTGAGTTAGAGACCAGCCTGGTCTACATAAGGAGTTTCAGAACAGCTAGGGCTGCATAGTAAGACCCTGTCTAAAAAACAAAGAGACTTTCATTTGGAATCACATCGGCTCTATAGACCATACTAAGCTCTTGCTATATTGAAACTTCTTATCGATGATCACGCCATATACCTATATATGGGTCTTCTTATATCTTTCCAAATGTTTAATGCTTTCCCATAAAGTTGTGCTCTGGTGAGTTTTTGTTTGTTTATCTTGAGACAGCATCTCCTGTAGCCCAGGCTGACCTCAAACTCATTATATAGGCAAGGATGGCTGGGCTTCTGGGCCTCCTGCCTCTTTCCCCTCCCAAGTGTTGAAGCTACATGTGTGTTCCTGCACTTGTGGCTTCTTTTATCTTCATGGAGTTTATTCTTAGGAACAAGCAATGTCTACTTCTGTCACGTGAGTTACACTGATGCTTATCTAGACTTACATAACTCAGACATTGGCATATATGGAACTGTTTGTACATGGTAAGGAAGTGTCACCTCTTTTGTTTCAGCCCAGTCTCTTTCCTTGTAGATAATACAGGTAGAGAGATAGAAGATGGCACTTTAAGACATGGCTCCTTTAGAAGCAGAAAGCTGGAGTTCCATGCCAAGAGATCTAGCAGTCAAATGAGTTTCAAAACTAAAAAGAGATTTGGAGTGGAGAGATGTCTTAGTGGTGAGAGCACTTCCAAAAGACCCAAGTCAGATCCTATCTCACGTTAGGAAGCACACATCTTCCTGTAACTCCTTTGTAGGGTATCTAATGTTCTCTTCTGGCTTCTATGGGCACCTAGATTCAAATACATAAACAACACACATACATAAGTGAGTCAAGTGCATCCACTAGGATGCGATTCTAAGTGTGCCAAGGCTGAACAAAGTGGAGCGGCGTAAACAGAGATATATGGACTTAAGAACTATTGATGTGGAATAAGCACATATGGGTAGAGATTGGGATAGAAAAAAGTTAAACACGACTCCTAGATTGATTTCTTTCTTTCCTTTTATTCCGTTTCTCAAGACAGGGTTTATCTGTGTAGTCCTGGCTGTCCTAGAACTCTCTTTGTAGCTGGAGGCTGGCTTGGACTCAGAGATCTGCCTGCCTCTGCCTTCCAAGTGCTGGGATCAAAGGTGTGTGCCACCACTGTCCAGCCTCCTAGATTTCACCTGTAAGCACTAGTGGAATTGTGTAATACTGAAGTGGAGAGCTGTGAAGAGGTGTGAGGGACAGTCAAGGGATAGGGAATTCAGAGGATATGTACATGTGGACATGTATGTATGTCTTTGTGAATAAACACATATTATATCATATAGAAACACATATAAATGTATTTATAAGAAAAAGTAAGGCACTAAAGAATTGTTTACGCTGGGCAGTGGTGGTGCATGCCTTTAATCCCAGCACTTGGGAGGCAGAGGCAGGCAGATTTCTGAGCTCGAGGCCAGCCTGGTCTACAGAGTGAGTTCCAGGACAGCCAGGACTACAAAGAGAAACTCTGACTTGAATACCCTCCCCCCATCAAAAAAAGAGAATTTTTTTACATATGAATTATATTATGTAGAAGGAAAAAAAAAAGGCTGGGTTTCTAACTCTGAAGCAGAGAATCTGCTCAGCATAAGCAGAGCACCGAACTCAATTTGGTGCTATGAAGAGGAGGAGGAGAGGAGGAAACCAAGGATTTCATGCCTGTAATTCCAGCACTCATAGGCTAACTCAGGAGGATTGTTGTGAGTTCAAGGTTCACCTGGACTACATATTGAGTTCCAAGGAAGGGAAATGAAGAACTAGCCTGCCTCCGTCTTAGGCTCAAAAGGCATTTTATAGTAATAAACAAACTAGGTTCATTCTTGCTTATGTTTAAACCTTTCTTTTTCAAGGATTGGGCTATGTCCCACTTGTAACCTAACTACAAATAGTTCTGTACTTCATATTCCAGGAATGGCAATGATGTGTTTGTTTCAAAAGGCTATATGACTACCTACTGACTACCTCGTTATGGCTATGAGTGCCTTGTTCTACCACCTTGCAGCCATGTCTTGGTTTCAAGAGGTCATTAGGACTGACTTGTTTGGCTTGCTCGTATAACCCCGCCTAGTTTCTCCCATTTGGAACCCCTCTATCCCTAAGCTATAAAAGCCTTGTCTTCCCTTATCCAATGCTCACCTCTCAAACCCTGCCTTAAGGAGAGGCAGCTTGTTTTAATTAATTAATCAATTAATTGCTTTAATTAATTTGACAATGATGATGTGGCTTTGTGATTTCTCTCAATTAATCCCATCATTGGGATTAATAAAAAGAAGGAAAAAGGGAGGAAAGAGAGGAGGGAGGGACAGGGGAGGAAGGGAATCTCCCAGCTCCAACATTGTTGGTGGACATTGTTAAAGAGTGCTTGCTGGAGGGTGGCAAGAAAGAATCTCACAGAAATCACAGAGATTTTTCAAGAGGGATAAGTAAAAAGATTCAAAGTACAAAACCAGGTCACACTATACATTGCTTATTATTGAAATGTGTCCGAGCTTTTAATAAGCAGCTTGTCCCAGCCTTGCTTAGAAAGGCTCTGGATGGGGCTAAAACCAAATTGCAGTGTCCTGGGCATGATGGGAAGGGGAAACGTGGAAACAAGTCAGTGCCAACTAGAAAACCGGCACTGAGAGGCTTTAACTAGATTCCATTAGAGAAAGACAGGATGTGTGTGGTGGCAGAGGGAAGCTAGGGGTTAACTTGGTAAAACGCTGTACGTTCAACTCCCTAGTAGTGCACAAACTGAGCGTGGTGGTTCACAACTGAGATCCCAGCATACAGGACATAGAGGACCAGAAGTTCAAAGGGATCTTCTGCTACATAGTGAGTTTGAGAGCAGTCTAGGCTACTTGAGACCCTGTCATGAATAAACAGGAAACTTGGCTCAAGCCAAGATGTAGCAGAATAACCAGCATTGTGGCTGTGTCATGTTTGAGTCCAAACAAGAAGACATCTAATGTAGTGGCCATCAAGGACACAGGAGAAGCTATGGTTGAGCTTGGAACTTCATTCTCTAAGCAAATGTTGACTCCAGTGATCTGTATAACCATATTGAGTCACGAAACCTCTCTGTCCCCATGATGGTTGTCAACTTGGCAGGATCTAAACTCAGCCTTGGGTGTACCTGGTAATTATCTAGCCTACATTAGCTTCTGGGAACATCTGTGAAGGATACCTTGGTTAGGTTAATTGCAGTGGGAGGACCCACCACAAACGTAGGTGTCACCATTTGGAGGGCTGAAGCCCTGGGCCCCATAAACCAGAAAGCAAGCTAAGAACTAGCATTCTCCCTCTTAGCAGATGCAAGGTGGCCAGCTGCCTCAAGTTTCTACAAATGTGATTTCCTCACCACAATAAATGGTAACCTCAAACTATGAGCCAAAAACCCCCTTCCTTCCATAGGACACTTTTGTCAGAGTGTTAATCCTAACAGAAAAAGTAAGGAGCCCAATACTGGAATGAAGTGGAATGGAGTGGTGGGTTGGCCTCTCTTTCACACCAGGCAAGTGCCCTACCACTAAGTTACATCTTCAGCCCAATTTCATTGCAGAGTACTCTACACACTTGACATGGCCAACACAGAAGAGTGACAAAGCACTTTGTTGCCCAGCTGACTGTCCAAGAATTATGACTTACAGAGACTAGATAAACATCAGCAGTGTCCTCCGAATTTCTCCATTCAACAATCCTTTTTGAGGATAAATTATTCAGGTAACTGACCACCCGCTCTCATTCTCACTTAGCCAAGTGGAGCACACCCCTGTCTTCCTTCAGTGTCTGCCTGTCCACAGCTCTGCTTCCTCTTCTGTAGTTTCTAAGCACTCCCATAATCTACAATAAAGTGATCCATAGGCAATTTATTAATAGATGGGTGTGGTGATACATGCCTCTAGCCCTAGCACTCAGGATGTGCAGAGATGATGTCAGTATTTCAAATAGTGAATTAAGGCTGGCCTAGGTTATATCACATCTTGTCTCAAATAAAAAAAATATTTTTTTGAGACATGTTTTCTTTGTGTAGCCCTGGCTGTCCTGGAATTCCCTCTGCAGATCAGGCTGACTTTGAATTCAGAGATCTGCCTGTCTCTGCCTCCCAAGCATGGGTATGAAAGGTGTCCCCCAGCTCAAATTAAAAAAGAAAAGGAAATAAATTACAGTTAAGTATCAGACACTGCAGAAAAAATGTGATTTAAATTAAATTTTATGGGAAGTAATTTTGGAGAAGGGAATAAGATTGGAAAGACATACCTATTTTTTTTCTGTCTTTAAACTTTATTGCATTGTGTGCTGTGCACATGTATGTGCATGCATACATGCTCATGAGCCACAGAACTTATATGAAGTCAAGGAACAACTTGGGCTCAGAGGTAAGCACCTTTACCTGGCGAGCCATCTCAACAGTCCCATGTTTCTTCTTTCTAAATATCCTGGGCTGCGCATGTGGCTTGGTGGCAGAGCACTTACTTAACAGGCATAAACTCTTGGGTTCAATTGGTTACAATGAATGGAAGCAAATGACTACTGAGATGTTATAATGCTGTGTTTATAGCAGTATAAAAAAGGATGCTAATTTTCAACCTTTTAGAGTTTATTTGTAAAGGAAAACAATTTTACCTAACAAAGCACCTAATTCTTATTTTCAAAGTAGAACAAAACAACACACACACTCATCATGACAGATCATCAGATGCTGAATGTAGATTATAGGTCAGGTTAACCTCACAAGATACTAATAAGAATTACATAGACAGGGGCTGGCAAGATGGCTTAGCGGGTAAGAGCACTGACTGCTCTTCCGAAGGTCCTGAGTTCGGATCCTAGCAACCACATGGTGGCTCACAACCACCCATAATGAGATCGGACACCCTCTTCTGGTGTATCTGAAGACAGCTACGGTGAATTACCAATTCTGCTGGGCAGGCTCTTTGCTGGCAGAACCAGGCGAGAGCGAGAGAACCCGGTCCAGCTGACCCTCTCTGGGTTGAGCGGGATGGTGAGTGTCGTGGCTCAGATCTTCTGCTTCTGGAGAATAACCACCCCGAGCGAGCTGGGAGTCTGTCAAAGCAGGAACTCGTTCGATCTTCCCTTTATAAAGGGTTGAGAGAGGAGGTGGAGTTTTCTGCTGAGGTGAGATGATATGTGTGTGGGGGGAGTTGATGAAGTGTATGGGGGTGACTGATGGAGCCAACAAAGTTACTCTACGTCAGCAGGAGCTAGGCAAATGCAGGCTTAAGCAGGTTGTGCTGAGTCACTCCGGTATGGAAGTGACCGAGACAGTTTATAAAACTCGAGCCAGGCTAGGGTTTGTCCTCAAGGCCCAAATCAGGGCCAAATAGGACCCAACATCTCCCCGTTTTGTTTTTGTAATGAGCAGGTTACATGGCTCCTGTCTTAGGTTGTCCCCCACATGGGGATATTACCCATCTTTGGATACCATGTGTCACTCTGGCTCAAGGGGCATGCTCCATGCCCTGTCTTAGGTTGTCCCAGCACGTTTGAGATCTTACCCATCATTGGTCAAATTGTGAGCCAGGGAGGGTCGTTCATATTCTGAGGACCAATCGTATGTTGACCTTGGCTCTCAGGAAGGGAGCCTTTGATAATGAACCTGGACCTGATGAAGCCTGATTGCTTCTATACACTGCTGGATGAATTGTGTATTAAGTAAACACGGCCCCACCATGAGGAGGAGGAGAAGGAGGAGAAGGAGGAAGGGACCAAGGAATGGAAGTAGGTAGGGCAGGAAGCCATGAAGGCCATTCCACAGTGGGTTGTCTTGAAATTCTCTCCTCCTCTTCTCTAAGTCTTCCTGGATCGTTGAATCCCCCCATAAGTCTTTTGCAGGATCTTCATCGTTGTTGACAGGGGGATCTTCATTCTTTTTTTCTTGATAAATCTGTGAAGGAAGCAGAAGGAAGGCTCTCAGGGCTGGAAATTTCCCTGGAGTGATTATTATGATCATCTCCCTGTTGGGGAAAATATTTTATATCTCTGGCTGGTATCTAGATTGGTCTTTTCTCATTTTGGAAGAATATGAAGCCAAACCCTCTTCCAGCTCTCAAGAGCAGGTCTGGCCCTCTCCAAGCTCTGGTCAGTAGGTCTCTCCACCTGACTCAAATTGAGCTGTAGAAAACTGATGAAGACCAATGTTTTTGAAATGGGGACAGATATTGATCCTCTTAGAAAAATTTAACATTGACCAGAAACAAGTGAGCCGAATCCTCCACCACCCTATGGCACTGAAGGCAGCTGCTGAGGGGGAACATGGAAGGAGTCAGTTGGGGGGGGGGTCTGAGAAAGGTAGTCTCAAAGGCAGGGCCCCACTGGAGGACCAGGGTGAGTGGGGCCAGAGAGCAGCCACACACATGATGGCTCACGGCCATCTGTACGGCTACAGTGTACTCATACACATAAAAAAATAAAATATTCTTTAAAAAAATTACATAGACAGACCTCATTAGTGGTAGGGATATTAGATGGGGACTCACATGTCTCATGTGAACACATTATCCTTACCTTCACAGGTATTTACTTTCCTTACTTCGATGGTCCTGAAGTTTCTGGATACCACCACAGCATTCTTAGTGCCGTAGTGGTACCTGGACCCCCCAAGCCCGGATGTGTCCCTACAAGGATCCATTGATGAGCACTTGGAAGATATTGGGGACAGCAGTTAATCATAGTTTTGGAAGGTGTACTACCTGCCACTCAACATCCACTCTTACTGAGGAAAGGGAGGCCATGCACACTATTTTTTGCATTTAAATACTTTATTATTCAAATTAAGAAATTATACATTTTATCTGATAATTGTCATTATCTTAAAAGTGTCATTCAGTTTTCCCACATTTAAAAGTATATTGCTAATTCTTGTCACCTAACCCCAACAGCACAAAGAGCCGCCAGGCACAAAGATGCTAGCCTTGGACGAGAAGCAGAGTCTGGAGTCCTCACCAGCTCCATGGTGATCCTTGCATGCTAGCCTCTCAGATGCTTCCTTTCCTGCTTCGTTTGCAGAGGCTGAGGCCAACTGGCAACAAGTTTGACTCTGATAAAGTGCCTAAGTGAGAATCACCTGGCCTGATGCTCTTCCCCGACAGATGCCAGGGATGCTGTCTTCTTATCAAAACAGCGGCAGAAAGCAGAGGTGCTGAGGCCTGGATAAGTACTCCCAAGATGTGCAAGATGATGGGCAGTACTGCCAGGCTGGGAGGGCATGTGGATCATGGAGAGACGCAGCCCACCACTTTGGTTCAAATGACTTTAATAAAAGCTGCGATGCCCATATCCCCCAGTTGCCAACTCACTGCAGATGACACAGTACCTCAGGAAGTACAGGGACCCTCCTCCTCCACCTCCTGGAAAGCTTTCCAGGCATAAAGCAGAGAAAGGCAAAGAGCAATGAGGGTAGCAGTCACCTAACACCCACACAGTCATGTCCAAGCCTCATGATGCAGTCAGTAGGAGTCTGAAGACAAGCATGCAATTCCCACCTGGGGGACATGACTTAAAAAGCACAAATAAAAAATACTAGCGTTATCCATTTTCCAAACCTAACCACTTTGGGAAAAGGCAACAGGAAAAATGCCTTCAGTTTTTACAATTAGGCTTGTAAACAATCAACCACATGTGAAGCAGTGGCTTGTGGCTCTGTGTATCAGCCCTAGATTCTCTCTGCAGATACTGGTGCCTGACCCAGGAAGGCCAGCAAGGCCAAAGCTTCATCTTTGGTTAATTTCACTGAGTTGCCACTATTCTAAAATCTGTGCTCTTCTTGGCAAAATTAATAAACCAGCCACATAGCACATAACAATAGCTAGGTTATGTGAAAAGCAATGTCCATCTATATATGTGACTGTCACAATAAAATCATCTAAAAAAAAACCAGAAAGGGAGAGATGCCAGATAGAAGGCCTGAGGAGAGCCAAGGGTCCTGCCTGAGTGCTCTCTTGGGTCTGGTAGGTGCTGGCTGCCTTTGGGTCAGATCAAGTTCTCTGGGCTCAATTCAACTCAGCTCAAAGCTAGCAGCACACTCAATGGCATACAGCAGCTCGCTTCGAAGCAGGGCTTCATCATAAAACCCTGGGAGCTTCAGCAGGTTTATGCAGGTGCTGGCTGTAGGTAGCTGCTCAAGGTCAGAGCCTCCATTGTGAATGCAAAATGCAGGGTATAGCTCCTTGAAACCCAGGAGAGGGGGCGAGAGCAACTTGTTACAAATTTGAGCAACTTGTGCTTTTCTTCATCAGTGAAACCTACAACTCTCAAAAAGATTTTAATGACAGGATGATCAGCAGAATAGCCCCCTGAATAGTTTGTGAAGGATTTTAGATCCTCCAGACTTACAGGAACTTGTGCACCAGAAATTAATACCTGAATTTCCTGTTGGTCAAACATGCAGAGCCACGCTAGGCTCACAACATTGGCCAGGCCCTGGCGGAAAGCTAGGCATTGCGGTCGGATCTGCTTGTTCAGCCAGTAGTCAGCCACCAGGTGGATGTAGGCAATTCGGTCGGCCCCAGTTACTGGGATGTCTTTCCCACCAAATTTTAGTTCAACCACCTGGGCTTCTCCCAGGTCCTTGTTCGCCACAGTAAAGTTCAGTCCCAGCTCCTCCACATCCTCCTCATAGCTCTTCAGGAAAAGCAGGTTCCTGTAGACTTCAGGGTCCAATGAGGCAAGATGGTGGATGTTCACATCTGCACTGGTTCCCAGTAGCTTGGACAGGAAAAAGCCAGCAAAGGGTAGCTCTACCAACATGTTTTCATACAGAGCCATTTTCTGGAGAAAGTTTGTCATAAGCATCTTCATAAATATAATTTCTCCTTATAGTAACATTGATTCCATCCAGAAATGGGCCATCTCCTTGAACTTCTTGCTTATCAGCATATATCAACCTCTGAACAGGGGTAGGGACTCCAGACTCACCTCTGAGCCCAATCTGAAATCTGACATCATTCTAGCCAGGTAAGCGATACAAATGCAGAGTGGGTAAGGGCGGGCATCTTCAGTTGTAAACTCACTCTACAAAAACAGCTAGCACTCACTGGGTGAGGCTCAGGATGTCCCCATGCACATTCTTAATTCCTATGGACACTGCATTTCCTCCATACAAAGGAGCGCCAGGGGCAGTATGGGTACTTCTCCCTATTCTGTGCACTGTACACACTGGGTGCTGGCTGTGGACCACTGTTCCTGGCCTATGGGCAGTTTGAGTTCTGACAGTCTCCAGTTCAATGACCTCATGGTCACAGGACACAAACAGCAATGGGTGGCTGGAGAAAAGCACTTGCTGCCTTGTCTTGACCAGGCTACACCGTTTGTTTTAAATGGTAATAACATTAAAGAAAATGTTTCATTGATTATAAGAAGTCACAGAAACTTAGTTCCAAGATCTATTTTTGTGGCTACTTTCTTCCCTGGCTTGGATCAGTGCTTGCTCTTTTCCTGACATTGGCCTCAACAGTGGGGACGCCCGAGAAGTCCTGGAGAGGTCAAGGGCATTTAAAGTTCATTGACAATGTTATTGTTATAGTTGTCAGGTGAGAGAATCTGGGCTGGCAGACTAACTGGGCTCAGCCACTGGTCCTCCACAGGCCAAACAGTAAACTGCAGAAAGATTTATTCAGTGTGCAACATAGAGGCTTCAGCCCTCTCCTCCCAGCATGACACATTGAAAGGCTCCCAGTTTGGGATGAATTGTCTCAAGAAACTGGTACCTGGCTGGGGGTGGGTGGGATGGGTAGTCACAGCATTCAGGAGACATATTTCTATGAGCTCCAAGACAGCCAAGACTACATGGTGAGACTTTTTGTCTCAGAAAAGAAAAATAAAAAGAAAAAAAAAGTATGTGTGTGTGTGTGTGTGTGTGTGTGTGTGTGTGTGTGTGTGTGTAGGGAGTAGAGTGAGGTGTAGGTGTGGCCCTGGGTTAAGAGAACTCTTGTCCTCAAAGAAGACTCACATAGTTGATTCACAATTGTCCATCACTTCAGTTCCAGAACACAAGATTCAGATATACATGTGAGCAAAACACTCAAGACACAGTCTAAAATATAAAAAAGGGGAAGGGGATACTCAGAGAGGATGTCAAGTGTCTACATAATATTTTCATTCCTGCTTGTATTGGTCCATTTCTGCAGAGTCCTCACGAGCAAGCACCCTCAGGCTTCTGAGTAAGAGAGATGAAAGAACTCTTTTGGTGTAGCGGTAAAGCCTTAGAATATGGCTCCAGGCTAGAACCCTAGGCTTGGCTAGGTGGGACTGAAAATTCCTTAAGAATTTTGCTCTGTGGAGAGATGTCTCAGTGGTTAAGAGCACTGACTGTTCTTCCAAAGGTCCCGAGTTCAATTCCCAGCAACCACATGGTGGGTCACAGCCATCTGTAATGGAATCTGATGCCCTCTTCTGGTGTGTCTGAAGACAGCTACATTATATTTATATACATAAAATAAATAATTAAAAAAAAAAGAATTTTGCTCTAGCAGAAGGTGGTCACTCTATTCCTGTAGAAATGGCACAACAGAGGCCAATTATTTTTTTTTTTGTTTTTTCAAGACAGGGTTTCTCTGTGTAGCCCTGGCTGTCCTGGAACTCAACTCTGTAGACCAGGCTGTCCTCAGAAATCCGCCTGCCTCTGCCTCCCAAGTGCTGGGATTAAAGGTGTGTGCTACCACTGCCTGACCAGTCAGGTCCCCAAAGAACCTGACTGGGGGAATGAAGGGTAGCAGTTAAGGACCAAGATTGGCTCTGCCTTTCAAAATCTTAAGTGCCCAGCATGCTTGAAGCTGATCCCTGACACCCCTTCCTTGACTCTACAGACCAGGCGAAGGCACCTGCGATGAGCAGGGGGTAGCCTGTGTCCATAGCTTGACAGTTTCTCTTCCTTGTCCCTGCAGACCAGGTGAAGGGACCTGTGACCAGCAGAGGGCAGCCTGTGTCCACAGCTTGACAGTTCTTCTTAGAGGATACCAGGTCACACCCTCCTCTAGAAATATGAGCTTGCTCCCAGGGCTTCACTTTCCAAATCAGCTGTGTAGTTCACTTGAAGATGCTTTTGGGCTGACAACCTGGAGGGAGGAGTGGGAAACCCTGCACTATTTTGGATTTGCTCAACCAGAACCCTCAGAAACAAGCCCTTCAAATTGAACACCTTGCTGTGAGTGCTAGTGTGTGGTAATCTCAGAATTTGGAAGGCAGAAGGCTCAGAAATTTCAAGGCCAATATATACATCAAGTTCAAGGCTAGCCTGGCTCATACAAAACTCTTGCCTCAAAACTTTATCACAGTGCCCAACCACAGCATTTGTTCAACAGTACATAAATAGTGGGTGAAGGAAATCCAAGAAGCCAGGAGGAGAGTAGAGGAGAGGCTCATGGAAGCAACCACTGGAACCTCCTTTAAGCTCCCATAGCATCTTCTTCCACATATAGAAACCTTGGAAGAGTCACAAAATGAAGTGATCTTTCTGAGGACAGACACGTGGGAAAACTGGCAAAGCACTGACTTTAACCTGTACGATCCAGGAGCAGGTCCTGAGTCTAACTGGTGGTGACATGAGGGCCATTAATGCTTTCTTTTTACACAGGCAACCCAAGCTGATTAGAGAAAATGCCACACAGATCTTTATTGAACACCAGTGCCAGCACCAGCCTCCTTCTCTCTAGTCACAAGGACACATGGGCAAGGGGCTGTCTCCCCTGGCCGGGAGGCAGTGAAAACCTATCCCGTGACTGCTCTCTTAAGGCCAGCACCCTCCTGGGTGCTCAACACTGCTGGCTGGCTCAAGGCTACTCAAACTCCTGCTCACAGAAGCCTACACTGATAGGCTGAGCCTGGACTCCTCTCCTGTAAGAGAACACAAAGAAATGGAAGATGAGTTATTTGGCCTTGGACCATGGCAACACCGTCTCCACAATAACCAAGAGCCCTCTTCCCATTTCATTCAATCTCAAAATATTACTGTACCCAAATTACTTGGTGACCTTACTCCAAGATTCTCAATGAGGGCACTCTTTCTATCGTGCAGGTCTCTACTCCCCCCCAAATTCAGTTACTTTGGAAAAGAGGCCAGGGCCTGAGGAATGTCTGATATTCTTGGCCCACTCAGATGTCCACCCCTGCTTCTAATATTCAATAAGCATAGCACTGGAAAGGACTGCGAGAGGGATTAAGCTAAGGCTCGGAAGCCCTAAGAACTGACTTTTAGGGACCCCCAAGCACACCTCCATTATTATAACCACACACACATACACACTCACAGAAAAAAAAACAAAAACAAAAACAAAAAAACAAACCAACCCAACGTGCTTGGAGATAACAAAATACCACCTCAATCACCCATGTCTGAGGGCTCTCAGCCATGTCAGTTTTGCACTAGGCTATGTTTCTAGGCTATCAAATGACTGCTTACATAAGCCACAGTCAATGGACGTATAGGCATTCATGAGTCAGTCAGAGCTGACAGGTTCAAATCCTGCTTCCTGCCAATTTTTAATAACGTGCTCAGGAGCTGTATACTCCTAAAATGGGGACAAAATTTTTCTACCTCTGGGCTGTGATACAAATTCTATGAGATGGAGCTGTCAAAAACAGTACCTGGCACAAGAAGCTTCTAAGTTTTGGCTTTTACTCTTTTCTTCTCAGATCTGTCCATAGCCTGCTTACCTCACCAGCTCACAACGGAAATGCGACAAACGTTTAAAGGCAAAGTCCATATTAGTTGTCAGGTTACTGCTCCACAGTCTCTCAGCAACTGCACCCGCTCTGGGCCTGCAGGAGGAGGTAGACAGAAGATTGGACCCTGGGTGTCTTCCTTCCCAGACTAGCTCAGCCTTGAATGAGACCTTGTTCAAAGCTGACAATCAAATGGGGGCTCTCAGGCAGTTCCAGGGCTCAGTTCCACCCTCATTAAAAACATCCTCATTAGCATATGGACGGTGATTCCAAGCTCCTCCTCTCCCAAAGACATAGGAATAAGGGTAAGCCTTAGAGGCACGTTAGCTGAAAATTAACTTGGTATACCCAACCATATTTGGGGAGGTTGCTGAGAAAATGCCTTTACTCCCACCACTAGATCCCAAGCACCCCTGGGTTCTTTACAGTACTTGTGAAATGGAGGCAATGGCCATTCTCCTGCATACCTAGTGCTTTATTGGACGAACACACATAGAAGCCAAGTGGGACATGAGCATCCCATGCAAAGAGAAGCATCTCAGTGCCCTTCCTCTGAGGTTGGAGCACTGGGTAGCTGGAAGGGATTGAGACTGTGAGGCACAAGCCCTGCCTCAAGCCTAACCCCTTCATCCTCTGCCTTACCTTCCTGGCCTCACCCCAAAATCCTTACCAGAGCCTGGGGACCAGGTTTGTGCTGTCCACATACTCTCCCCACATACAGGCCTCCCCTCCAATGACCAGAGCCTTCTGTTCAGGCGTACCTGAGGGAAAACAACAGACCATGGTGGTGAGGCTCTCATTCAACTATGCTTCCAGTGTGGTCTTCTCCTCAGAAAGGCCATTTCATTTCCTAAATTGCAATGTGGTCCTTGCCCCTCTTAACTCCCAGCCTGGATCTCAGTCCAGACTCTGGCCAGCCAACAGAGTATCCTGCTCTCACCATGAAATGCCAGGGGCTCCACTTTGTACATGTCCTTCCAGTCAGGGCCATACTTTACACGGTTCAGGTACCAGGGAGCAGACAGCAGGGCTCGGAAGCCAGCTCTGGTAATTGCTTCCAATTCCAACATGTACTCTACTGGCATCTCTTCCCGCCACACCTGTATGATTGTATCTGGCCGAACCTGTCACGAAAGGTCAAAGGGAGGTCATGGTACAGAGTTCAGAAGACTCTTGAGGTTCATTCTTACGCATGCTACACAGGCCATGGAGAGCTCCCTACGGCCCAGCAGCAAAGGATGCTTCTGAGCTGAGGTGTTCACTACTTAACAGAGCAACTAGCAGCTCCCCTCCCAGCCCCACTGCAGCTTCCCTGTCTATATGGGAGAAGTAATTACTGGTTGAGAACTGAAGGGAATGACAGTGGGGTCCAAAGAAACAGAGGATCTAAGTGTATGACTCAGAAGGAAAGCATAGTACACAAAGCCTCGGGAATCCACAATTAGATACGAGGTCTGGACTCTAAACGCCAGCAGTCACACTTCTGTAGCTCTTCCAAAGAGCTAGAGATGCCACCCAGTTCTCTGACCATAGAACTTATTTGGCAACATGATTAGTCCCTATAGTGGTCAGGGAGGCCTGGGAGATGGAGACGGGTGCATCTTCTCTGACCCTGCTCACCTTCACTTTATTATCAAATACCTCCTGCCACACCACATAGCCCTTGTCATAATCAGAGACGATGTCCAGCAGCCTGGAGAGGAGAGGAGCATCAGCAAGTGTCGCTCAGCTGTGTGTGCCAGCCCTCTAGGTGCTGAGCCTTCCAGGACCTATCCCTGACTGGATATGACAATCTCTGGGTCTACCACCTGACCACTCTAAACCTGAAAGGATAGGACAAAGGGACCCTTGGAGGGCAGGGAATGGTCCTAGGGACTTTGATACTGAGAGGAGACACCATTGCTAATACACCCCACCCTCCTTGCTTTCTCACGTCTGGATGTAGAAAGACTCCAGCTGCTTGAAGTCAGTAAAGCCCTTTTTCTTCATGAAGGCCTGGATATTGGGGTTGGACTTCCTGGGAAGCCAGAAAAGAGTGATGATTAGCTCTTCCATCATCCTGAAGCCATGACAACCTTCAGGTTAGTCATCTAGCCTCCTGGAACTAACTGCTCCTTCCACCTAAAATATCAAAACACCAGAGACAGCCAAAAGTCTCCAGTGAAGTTGTAGCCATGAAAGGCTGTACAGAACAGACATAGGCTAATAAAGAAAGACGCCTGGCCAGGAGTGGTGGTGCACACCTTTAATCCCAGCACTTGGGAGGCAGAGGCAGGTGGATTTTTGGGCTTGAGGCCAGCCTGGTCTACAGAGTGAGTTCCAGGACAGCCAGGGCTATTCGGAGAAACCCTGTCTCAGAAAACAAAACAAAACAAAACAAAACAAAACAAATAAAAAAAAAAGAAGCCTGATCTTGAGGAGTCTCAAGTCCACGCTCTCAGGGAGAATGCACCTTCCATTTGCTTTTTGGGTCACACTGGTCTCTGGCTCTGCTGTCCTAATGGTCAGCAAGCCTATGATCTCTGACCTGCTGCAGATTCCTTAACCTACAGTTCCTGTGTTAGCTTCCATCCTTTCCCATCATGTTCCCAAAAGACAAACTTTCCTCCGACCCAACTCTGGGGCCAACTGCTCAGAAGTCCCTTCCCCACTTTGGGCACTGTAGATCTGAGAGGCTGAACTTTATGACTTAACATTAATTAGGTCTTGTCACTTATTAATCCTGAACTCTGTAGTTCATGTAGAGTCAATGTTTTTAGATTTAAAACTTATAATATGTGTATGTGCATGCATGTGAGCAGGGTCCTACCGACGCTGTAAGGTGTCAGACCCTCTGCTCTAGAGTTACAGGTATTCATGAGCTGCCCAATGTGGATGATGGGTGGGAATCCAAACCCAATCCCCAATCCTCTGATCCATCAGTAAGTGCTCTTCTAGCTTCCACTAGACTCTTGATTGGACTATTTTAAACCTTCTTAAGTGGGGACTATTTTTCTCTATCCTCCATTTTTCCAAGACAGTTCTAGGCTCAGAATGAGGATATCCATAAATATCTTGGGGGATGTGAGGGAGGAGGAGGAAGGGGTCATACCAACAGCCTTGCTCCTCATACAGGGCCTCTCTGACTGAGACATGGCTCCCTTAGAAGTGAGTCCTTACGTAGTAGGACTCATAGTGCTGACTGAGTAACCCACCCTCAGGCTGGTGTATGAAGTCCAAAGGGCTCATACCAGCAGGAGAAGTCAACTTCATCTCCTCCTAGGTGGAGATAAAAGTCCGGGAAGACAGAGCTGATCTCCAGGAAGAGTGTGCTCATGAAGTCATAGGTGCTGTTGAGACTGGGGTTCACAGGTCCAAAGGTGCCAGAGAGATGAGGCCCAGAGTAGCAAGGTGTTAATAACCCAGGGACACCTAAGGTAACAGAGAACCCACAAGTGTTACACATACCTGCCCATGGATACTCCTGCACAGTAGGCCCTATATAGAAGAGATGACTGTGTTCACATGTACAATACTGGGTACTCACAGGCATCAGTAATAACCCGTTTAGTCACAATTAAGTAAATAAGTATCTACCTACCATCAGAAACTGAGGCTGGGTTAGAGGCACACAAATACTGATGTGTGCGATCTTACCTCACTACACATTTTCCAGTATAAATCACTCAGTTCCTTAACACTACTGTCTATTCTCAAAGAGATGGCATGACAGCACCCACTGACAGCCTCTCCACTCTAGCTCCTGCTGCCCAGTTCCATATTTCCTGAGGGCTGTGTCTGGGCCTGGAAGCTTCCAGGTGTAGCTGAGGCCAGGTAGCAGCCTATTCCAATCTCCCCAAAGGTGTCATCTGGGGTTCACTCTGGGTTCTTGGATACAGAAGCAAGTGAGTGAGCAGCAAAAATTATCATTTAATGGTCATCTCTGAAGGTTAGCTTCAACTTCTTTTTGTTTTTTATTTTGTTTTGTTTTTCAGACAGGGTTTCACTGTGTGGCCCTGGGTATCCATGGAACTCACTCTATAGACCAAGCTGGCCTTCAACTCAGAAATTCACCTGCCTCTGTCTGAGAGCTGAGATAAAGGTGTGTGCCACTCACCCTCCCACCCCCACGGCTCCATCTTCTTTCATACAAATTCTACCCTAGGGGTCCAACTCCTACAGTATCTACTATAAAAAGCCTACAGCAGTGTCTGGGAAACACTTTTGCTTTTGCTGGAGTAGGGGGAGGACAGAAGGCAGAAGCCTGAGTCGCTTACACCTCAGGCTGGCAATGAATTTCAGACCCTCTTGCCTTTGTGGCTTCCTAAGTGGTGAGTTTACAGATGTCTATCAATATGCATGGCCTCTTCTCTTACACACACACACACACACACACACACACACACACACTTTTAAGGCATATTTGTTTTATGTATACAGATGTTTTGTCTATGTATATGTATCTGCACACCAAAAGATATCAGATCCCATAGGACTACTATTACAGATGTTTTTTATTTGCCAGATGGGTGCTGGGAATTGAACCTAGGATTTCTAGAAGAGCAACCAGTTCTCTTAATTGCTGAGCCATACCTCTCTAGCCCCATCTGCCCATAATTTTAATAGTAAAGTACTCTCTGCATAAATTAAATTTTTCCTAGGAGCAGCCCCAGGCAAGAAGACTTTGGGGCCAAGACACTCTCAGAAATAACTTCCATAGCAGGAGCTGGCTCACTTGAGCTGCTTTCTTGCTTTACCTCTGGAAGGAAGTTCCTCTGGGCAGGACTTCATGGAGAACAATTTTCAAGAGCCAAGGCCAAGATATAAGACATATAAGACCAATGCCCTGGAGCCCCTCTTTGAGCAGACCCTTCCAACTGCAGCTTTATTCTTACCTGGCCCCCAGGACAAAGTGTGGCCAGGAGTGTCAAATTCTGCCAGCACACGGATACCTCGAAGCCTTGCATATTCAATGACCTCCTTCACATCCTGTGCTGTGTAGATGTGGGTGACAGGGTTGAAGGACCCCTGAAAGAAAGGCAGGAGATACCTTCAGAATCTCACTCCCTGTGGCTATTGGTAACAGAAGATATTCAAATACCCTGAATTTTAGAATATTTGCCCACAGCCCATGTGTACTGGTGACTTCTTCAAGAGTCTATTATGATAAAATTATGATAAAATTTCCCCAAAGTTATCACATCTTCCGCTTTCTTTTGGTAAGTATGCATACCTGCATGTGGCAGTACGACTTTCTTTTATTTTCTGAGATAGGATTTGTAATGGTTTGAATAAGAATGGCCCCCATAGGATCATAGATTTGAATGCTTGATTACCAGAGAGTGGCACTATTAGGAGGTGTGACCTTGTTAGAATAGGTGTGGCTTGATGGAGGGAGTATGCCACTGGGGACAGGATGGGCTTTGAGGTTTTGGAAGCTCAAGCCAGGCCCAGTGGCTCACCCTCCTATAGATATGCTGCCTATATATGTAGATGAAGACTGCTCCAATTACTTCTCCAGCACTGTGCCTACCTGCATGACGACAATAGACTAAATCTTTCCTCTGGACGAAAGCCCCAGTTAAATGCTTTCATTCATAAGAGTGGCCATGGTCATGGTGTCCTCACAGCAACAGAACACTAAGACCAGGGTCACTCACTGAACCTGAACCTCAGCACTGAGCTCCAGTACCCACTCCCTTTCTCCACCCTCACGCAGTCCTCAGGTTGTTTAGCAAACTGCCCCATCTTCCCAGGACAACATCTACAGCTTTATCTGAGCAATCTAAGGCTAACGAGATAAATAAGAAGGAATTATGCCCATTTAACAGAATGTATGTAAATAACATCAAAAAACAAAACCAGGATATATTAGCCACTGAAGGTTATAAAACAAATTAATGTGGAGACTTGAATCCTTGGGTCCTGATTGCAAAGTTGTTGCCCTTTCCCTCTGATTAGTTAAGTTGAGAACTACTGCCCTTGAGAACCTGGAGACCATGTTTGGGTAACATGAATCATACCTTTCTGGTGAGTTCTGGGAAAGTGAAGCTCTCATATGGGAAGGAAGAGTCGTCCACTAAGTGCCAGTGGAACACGTTGAATTTATTGTATGCCATGACATCCTGGAGGTCAGAGCAAAGATCAGAACCCCAGACTGGGCAGACTGCTCTACATACAGCAGCAAAACTCAACCTTTCTCAAGTTCCAGGGATGCACTTATATTTCTCTAAGTCAGAGCTTCCTGTAAGGAAGCATGTTTCAGAGCCTTCTTCCAGATGAATTCTGACCGCAGCACTGCAGAACCCTCTTGCTTTCTAAAGCCCCCATGTATCTAAGAGCAAACACTTCCACCTCCTCCCATCTGACTGTGAGGCCTGCTGGGAACTCAGCTGCCCCATAACTTAACTCACAGCCGCCAAGGCTGACATATGTCAGCTCCCTTGGTTCTACCAAAGGGACAAAGGAAAAGCAGCTCCATGTGGTTAGATGAACAACAACTGCACATCAGATTCAGGAGTGCTAGCTACTTCCCCAGCAAAGGCTTTAAAGCAACTTTCCTATAATCTTGACTTAATTAAACTGCAGTCAGCTGTACCTGGCAGAGAAATCAATTCCCCAAAACAGTATAAGCAACACTGTATTCAAATCCATCTTATTCTGGAGTAGGCAGTGCTCTACACTTTTCCCAGGGGCTCACAGAGTTACATACAAATGCTCTATATGTCCCACTACCCAGAACCTATGCATGAAATGAAGACGGCCCTGAGGCTTGGTTACCAGGGTGTCCAGGATGCTAGACAATGGCAGGTAATGGCGAGATGTATCCAGCAGTACGCCCCGGTGAGGGAATCGAGGAAAGTCTCTAATCTTTGTCTTGTTGATAAAGAACTGTGTGGAGCAAACGCTGAATGCATCAGGATTCAAAGGAGCTTACCATCCAGACAGAGAAAGGAGAAAGACTCTCCCAAGATCCCCAAAATACAATGTGTGAATGTTCTCCAAAATAACTATCCTTCCACTCTTCCCACCAACCTCTCCATATCAAAGACCACAAATGACTATCCCATGCCAGACACACACAAGCATCTGATACACTACTCAACCACAAACTAGACTTTCTTAAAGCTAGTAGGGTTGTTTTCTTCAAAGCAATATGGCACCAAGATAGTTGCTAAATGACCCAAGGGAGCCACATTACAGTATCTCCAAACAGACTCCACCCTTATTTCTTCCTAGATACCTGCTGGGGCCATACTTACCGTGCCCTCAGCTGATTTCCAAACAAGCTGACTGAAAGTCTCCAGACCTGCGGAGAAGAGGAGAGACAGAGTAAAGACCCAGGGAGTGAAAAAGGTGTGTCCACTTTGAAAAGTGTACCCCAGTGTGCTGACTACTTGGAAAGGGATACCCCAATGTGTTGTCCATAATGTCTCCCAGTGAACCATGAAAAGAGAATCACAAGCCCGAGTTCAAGGAATCTGGATCCACAGCTAGGCCTCTTCTGTTTCTGAGGGGGAGGCTCAGCTACTGAGGGCTGAGGTATGGGAGGCAGCAACTGCCCTCAGGCTCTGCCTGACCATTAATACTGACTTGGAGTCTAGTAAGGTCCAAGCACTGGCAGACTGAGTTCAGAGTGTTACATATTCTCAGCAGCTTGGGCCCTACTTGGAGAAACAATAGAAGTTCCACAAAATATCCTGAGTGTCCAGATTTCAAGATAGAAGACTCCATCAGACCTCAGTGGTCAGGCAGGACCTGTAAAGCACATTACTATGTACTATCTGGACCTCTTCCCACTTGAAGTGGGATCCCAAACCTGTAACTTTGCACCTTTTGTGCAAGAGAGCAGAGGACAGAGCGGGGGTTGTGTACTTTTTCTTCAAAGTATATAGGACTGGCAGTGGAATAACAAAAACTGAGAATGTGCCCCAACCTTGGTCTCCTAAGAGCACATATTACAGGCATGAGCCATACCCAGCTTTCTTTTTTTCTCTCTCTCTTAAAGAGATGGCTGGCGGTCTAGCTGCATTACCCAGAATGAACTTCTGGGCTCAAGTAATCTTCCTGTTTTGGTTTCCTGAATAGGTGGAACTACCAGCATGCACAACTAGCATGCCTGGGTTAGCTTTCCTTTTTCTTCTTCTTCTTCTTTTTTTTTTTTTTTTTCAAGACAGGGTTTCTCTGTGTAGCCTTGGCTGTCCTGGAACTCACTCTGTAGACCAGGCTGGCCTTGAACTCAGTAATCCACCTGCCTCTGCTTCCCAAGTGCTGGGATTAAAGGCCTGCATCACCACCACCTGGCACTTTCCTTCTTAAAGACTTTCCAATTGTGTACTGAGTGGGCAGGACAGTGTCTGTGGCAGGGTCCACTCTCACTGCCATGTCTGCTGCTGCAGCAAGTTATGCACAGCTGCAAGATGAGCAGATGCTCCCATTGTCCTCTTTATTTCCTAAGTGTCATCTCCTTCCCCACCATGTTACCTCGGAGAGCGCCCCAGACAGTCTCAGAGGCGAGTAAACACTGGTCATCATTAATGGTTAGGGTGTCTGAAATGACAAAAATTAGAGTGTGGACCGAGCATTCTGTGTCAATCTCTGAATAAACAAGAAAGCAAACAAACAGGACTGAGGACAACACAGCGGGTAAGATGTTGGCAATCACAGGGAACCCGAGTTTGGATTCTCATATCCCTGTAAAAGCCAGACTCAGTGGCACACAAAACTGTGCTGGGGGAACAGGGGAGGAAGAGTGGAGACAAACAGATCCCAGAAGCTTATTAGCCAGCTAGTCTAGTGAAATAATGAGCTCCAGGCTCAGAAGAAACACTATTTTAAAAAACATTAGGTGGAGAGTAACTGAGGAAGACACCTGATACAAAGGTCTGGCTTTCATATGCACACACACAAGTGCACATATGAACAAATATACATATTTCACACATACAAATGAATAAATAAATCAGCAAACATCCAAAAGGCAGGGTGGGCATCACCTAGCTCTGTAGGCCTGGCCAATGATACATGCGGTTCACACTAGGCAGGGTCCTCTGCAAAGCACCACCCAGCTTGCTGGTTAAGTTTCCCCATAAGAATCATGAGATTCAACCCTGTCTCAAAAAAACAAAAACAAAAACAAAAACAAAAACAAACAAACAAAAAGAATCAAGAGAGTCTTCCTATCAGCTTTTAGCCTTTGTGACCACCTTGCATTGCCTTTTCCTCCAGGCTTCAGGCAGTTAACCCACGAATCTGAGGAAGATTTGAATACTCAGATATTCACATTGGAGACATTTGGAGTCCCAAATCTGTTGCTCAGGGCTAATGACTTAGCTTCATGGCAGTATAAATGATCCCAAAGGTTCTCCTCCTTCCAGTATCAAATGTCCTTGAGAAAACCCAGGAAAGGGTCCACATAGAGATGAAAGAGAGCTTTCTCTCTCCTTTTTCTTTTTCTGAGACAAGGTTTCTTTGTGTAGCCCTGGCTGTCCTGGAGCTTCCTTTGTAGACCAGGCTGGCCTCAAACTCACAAAGATTCACTTGTCTCTGCCTCCCAAGTGCTGGGATTAAAGGTGTGTACCACCACTGCCTGGCTAAAGAGGGTACCAGATCTCATTACAGGTGGTTGTGAGCCACCACGTGGTTGCTGGGATTTGAACTCAGGACCCTTGGAAGAGTAGTAGGTGCTCTTATCTGATGATCCATCTCACCAGCCCCCACATTTCTTAATCAGTCCCTTGTTCAGTCCAGAAGACAAGTGTTCCATGAGACAATGTCTGTATGACATTTTCTGTGGGTCTTGACACTTGGTGAGCCCCAGTCCCTAAGGCCATTCAGCAGCAGCCTAGCCCATGATAGCTGGTGGGACCATCCCAGATAAGAGCTTGCTTTGAAGACAGGGAACAGAATTGTACTTACAATTTTCTACTGACTCCAAATTAGGAAACTCATTACATTCAGCTGTGACGACAGAGACCACCAGGATGTTCTTCCCCAACGTTTGCTGTTTTTCTGTGAAGACAGAGTAAGCTCAATGGACTGACCTACCCCTCCAGGAAGCAACAAGCAAACCCACAGCTCTCTAGGAAGGTCCTTAGCTCTAGTCCCTCTGAAAGGGATGGCATTTACCCTCGGCACTGGTCCTGCCTGGTCAGCCTGCTCTGACCCCATCTGAACGCCTGGCAGCCACCCCATCAGTCTCTCTTGTACAGTCCCAAGCACAATTCTGAAGTCTCAACGGCAGCTGCTCAGAGAGGGCTTTGGGACAAAGATGTGTACTACCTGCTGAGTGGCAGACTCTGCTGCTACTTGGTCACCACATAGGAAGCTACAATGCATCAACTATATCACAGATTTCACTAACATTTTTCGCCCCCCAAAAACATTTTTCCATGATCATGAAATTTGCTTGTTTGAAACAGAATCTTACTTTGTAGCCCTAGCTGGTTCAGAACTTCCTATGTGGACCAGGCTGGTCCTAAACTTATGGCAATTCTCTTGCCTCTGCCTACTGAGGGCCGGGGTTATAATTAGGAAGCTGCCACACCTAAGGTCCACATCTGGATTTGGACATGTGCACCTTACCTCATCATAGACTAGGACACTGTATGTAGTACTGCTTTTCAAAGTTCCTCATAAAGGAGTTCCCATTTTGTTAAAGCCCACAAGGTAAGGCACAGATGGAACAGTAGCCAGGAGGTCCCATGATGATGAAACTAAGCCCTTGGGAGATGGCCAGGCCATCAGCCTATCCCCCTTGTCCTTTCCCCAGCAGGCTCTCTAGGGTAAATCTCTGTCATCAAAGGCAAAAGCCATCCTGCATGAGCCAATCCACTCTGCAACGCTGACTACAGACCCCGTTCATGCAGGTACAAATGCCAAAGCACTTCTCTCCCTATTTTCTAACCTCTGTGGATTTCAGAGTGTTCTCCTCCCCTCTTTTTTTTGTCTATTTTGTTTTGTGAGACAAGGTACTGCCCAGGTTAACCTCAAACTTGTAGCAGTCCTCCTGCCTCAGTCTCTTGAGTGCTAGGATTTCAGACAGGTACAACCATATACAGCTTGCAAAGTGGTCTGATGTTACTGCCTTAAGCTGAATGAACCTTCTCTCTGCTCTTTCCTGGAGCTGTATGTATGCAGTTCCCTACAATACCCTTGAAACCCTTCAAACTACAATGTCAGGGAGAGGATTGTTTGGCAGAAGGCAAGGAGAATCTTTAGAACCGGAACAATCCCAAATGTTACCTGTCTCCAAGCAGAAAGGACCTAAGCACACACACAAGCCTTGTGAAGAAAGCCAAACCAGAGACGCTAAGCTTTGCCATACGTCTAGGCCTCAGCTCCTGGGATGCCAGTCAGTTAAAGGAGTTCTCCTACCTCACCAGAATCAAAGATCTCTTCCCTCACACTAATCCCCAACCCATTAATTCCTACTTAAACCTCTTGGGGAAAAGGAATTTAAGACTCAGACCTGCCATCACAACTCTGTCCTTCAGAGTCGTCCTATGCTTTATAACCAGAAGAACTGCCTCTGTAAACATACATCTACAAAGTCACCACCCTAGAGTCTAGTGAAGAAAACTGACACACGATACTTCTCTCTGTGTGAACTAAACCTGTCTCCTTGAGCCTTTCTTATCCCCAAATGTTTCGTGGTTATGGTTTTAATATTCACATACCTTTGGACTGTTTTACTTTTTCAGCTACTTTATTTAGAAGTAAACTTTTTTATGAACCCAAAGATGAGAACATTTCTTATCCCCAATGTGACTTCAGAATGCTCCTGACTGTGTCCACACAGTCAACAGGAGAAGGGAGGTTCTAGTCCTCCCTGTCATCCTCTTGGTCCTAAGCCTACCCAATGAGAAGTCACAAATCACAAGTCTCTCATGTTTATTTACCATGGCCACTGTCCTGATAAAAAAAATGGAGTCAAGCTGCAAACTCCAGGCTTGTCTGAGCCACCTCTTGGAAAGCAGGAAAATTCCTATTTTTTGTTAAATATCATATTTATTTTTCTAAACACACAAACATTTTCTGTCTATAAGCTGGGTGAGGGGAATGTGTCACAGACTCTTTTGAAGACCTTGAGCAGGAAAGCTTTCCCCCCAGAACAACAGCCTTCAGATAAGCCTCCTCTCCAGTTGTGAGGCAGTGAATCCTAGCACTCCCAGGACTGCTTGGCTTTGGACTGATAAAAGTCAGTGCCAAGGCCTGGATTAAACAAGCTACCAGAGGGAAGGTCTGGGGGAGGTGACAGAACAGGAGGGACACTGGGTCATCTGAAAGGATGCAAACACTGTGTCACCACTTGTTTTCCACCTCTATGCTGCCACCGTGCCAGGCTCTTAAGAAAGCAGGAAACAGGTAGGAGTTGGTACAGCTGCCTCTACACTCACTAACACTCCTGGTATCAAGAACTGAGGTGTGGGAGGCTAGGCATGGTAAAGAGTCCACACAGCCATCAAACACCAGGGCACCAGGCCATGAGGTCAGCTGGGAGAACAGGAAGCTGTGACCTCGAAGGTGCCCAGGAGCAGTATGAGCAATCTTGCTTAGGGTTGGGACAGCTGGTTCTGCAATGGCCAAACCCAGCAGGTCTTGGGCTTCCACAAACAATGTCAGGGTGGGACCACATTCCTGCTCCTAAGACCTCATGACTGCAGATGGACAAAGTTCTTCAAGGTCCTACATCATGTCCTCTACGTCACGTCCTCTACCTCCTACCTTGCTCAGCATCCTGCTTTCACCAGCTTAAATGAAATGTTCTCGTCTTTGGGTTCATAAAAAAGTTTACTTCTAAATAAAGTTGCTGAAAAAGTAAAGCAGTCCAAAGGTATGTGAATATTAAAACCATAAGCATGGCAGCCCCGCCCTCAGTCCTCTCTGCCAACCCCACTCTTACAATGCCTTCAAGTTTACTACCGACATGGAATCAGACAAGGGCCTTCTCATCACACAAGTCCCACAGAGGAAGTTTCTCTGGACTCTATTACACAGCTTTTCCACTTCCTGTCTGTACTTCCTTTCCCGCCCCTGTTTCCTTCCTTGCAGGGCAGATACACAGGTATAATGGCAACAATACTCTCATAGCCTGTCTGTCATACCCAAGGAACAAACTCCTTAATCTCGATTAACTTCACATCTGCCAGCTGTGCCTCAGCTCTGGTTTTTGCACCTCTCCAGGCCTTGTGGGAGAGATACAGAACAGCAGGGCTGGGTTCATCTAAAAACCTGTCTAGGTTCTTGAGGCTCCTGTGAAAGTCAGGGACTGGGTAGATGGCTCAGTGGTGAAATCCTTGCTGTAAAAGCATGAGAAACTGAGCTCCAACTTCTAGCATGCACCTGAAAAGCGAGCAGATCTGTGGTCACAAGTGTGGGAGGCAAAGACAGGAGAATCCTGGAGGCCTGCTGGCCAGCCAGCCAGCCCAATCAGTGAGTTCTACTACATTCAATGAGACCCTGTCTGAAGAAGAGGAGAGCAACTGCCAAAGACATGTGACATCAATCTCTGATCTCTACAAGCACATGCACAGACATACACCACATATACATCAAACAACAACAAAAACCCAAGAAAGTTGTCTCCTACACCCTCTATCCCGCACCGCCCCCCCCCCCATTCTCTGGAACATCTACTTCAAGCCATTTTCCTCAAGACTACACCTGATTCCCATCTCCTTTACTTCAGCAGCTCCATTCCACTTTCCTTTCCTTTCCCACTCTCCCAGGACACCTGCAACACTGCACCTGATTTTACCTTCTCCCTCTCCTCTATAAAAGGCATTTCCCTTCACCTGTATTCTGGACCTCCCCTCAGGCTCCTCTCATATGCATTCTCTTCAAGTGATTTCTTCCCACTGACTCTCTCCTTCCAGCACTATGAAGTATTTGCCGTCTTGCTGGTCTCAAGTGCACATCATCCACTATTGCTCTGCCTTTCCTGCCTCAGAGAGCATGGAGAGGAAATGGTCTGCGTGGCTGGGACTGAATTCCAAAACCAGACATATTGAAATTTAAATATTAAGGATAGCTAGCTCTTTTTACTCTAAGGCCCTGGGCAGGCTATTCACTGAATTGTGGCTTCTTGTCTGTAAAACAAGGATCACCACAGCATCTATCTTACCAGGTAGATAAAAGGAAGATAAAGCCATGAACGTTTCTGGCGCATGGTAAGTACTAACACGTCTGCGTCTGCTTCATCTTCTCTCTGTAGCCTCTTCCTCACTCTCCACCCACGCTTCTCACCACTCTATCTCTATTTCGACCTAGCTTCCCTAGACATACTCCTGAAAATGGCTTCACCAAAATTCTGTGGTTCTGTAACTAAGTTCATGGGGCCTTTTCCAGTTCATTCATTTATTCATCATACATTCACTCAATATTTATTGAGGACCTACTAAGTGCAAGGCTTATTCACTAAGTAGTAGGCATATAGCAGTGATCAAACTGAACAAACAAGTAAACAAACAAACAACCCCTGCTGCCAGGAAGATCCTCCTGTCCCGGAGACTACTCTCTTCTTTCTGGATTGTCAAGCATCCTTGACAAAGCTTGAACTGAAACAAAGCTTCCTCTATGTGGCCTCTGGTAGCAAAGGGCTTTAATCCCAGCACTTGGGAAGCAGAGAACGTGGACCTCTGAATTCAAGGCTAGCTTGATCTACATAGTGGGTTCCATGCTAGTCGGGGCTGCACAGTGAGAAAACAAACTTCCATTGACGTAGAGGTCTTTGCTCTCCTGCTCTTCTCCTAACTCCCTGAACTCCCATCTTTTCTGATGCCAGCCTTCTCTCCTCCTCCTCCTCTATGGACAGCTTTGGGGCCGCTTCTAGGAATGTGGCAGGAATCTGACATTAGGCTAGGACTAGGAAGTAGGCTCAAGATGAGTACAGCAAAGGAATGTCTTCTTTGTATCTTGATATTCGTCAAGACTCTGAATACAGCAATCATGTGACTTTTGTTTATGCTCTATTTGTTCCTTAACCACTCTGTCTATGCCTGAGGACTGACCATATTCTTTGTATGTATCTAGAATGGTATAAAAGCAGACTGGAAAAAATAAACCCGCTTCAGCCTCAGCACAGGCTGGAGTCATGGTTAGTGTTATCTAATTGTCTTTTTCTTTTTAATCTCCCTCCCTCCCTCCCTGGAGAACCAGTTGACTGACAGCTGGCTTTGTCACTCCTTGTTTTATATCCTCCTTGGACAACATCTTTACTCCCACAATAAGCTCATGACTTTCAAATCTGTTTTTCTAGGCCAGTCCCTCTTGTAGAGCTCTACAACTGTACAACTCTGGCTCAGCTGTCTCAAGAACCCCTGGATCTTCAATGCAGAAGGGAACTAACTCTCTTGGCTGAGCCCCCCACCCCCCCTTTGATAACAGCATATATTCACCTAAAAACATCCTCCTGGACACTTTCCACCGAGTAGATTACAGACCCACTCACTCAAAACAATGTTACATGTTAAACACTGTCCTAAGCTCTAAAGGCTCAACAGTTAAACAAAAAATTCAATTAAGTCTTATAATTATAACAATCATCAACTCTTAGCATTGTGTCACTTTCTCACCCTTGCTGGGGCAAAGCCTCAGTTCAGCCTGTTGTATTCTCCCATATAAAAAACCACCCAGGTGGCCTCTCCCCACCTCCATCTATTCCTCATTTCAATTTGCTCCCTTCAGGGATATCTTGGCATGAACATCTGACAATGTAAAACCTCCTAATGGGCCTGGTGATGCAGCTGGGAGACAGACCACTTGTCCAGCATCATCAAGATCATGAAGTTCAAGATTTGACCCCCAGCACCAAAGGGGGAAAAAAAAAGATTCTCTAGTCTAATAGTGCCCCACGGTTTTCAGGTGAAGGCCAGGGGCCACATGATGACCTGAAGGCTCATCCTTTTTCTTGCTCTATTCTGGAATTCTCATCCTAGCATAGTGAGCTCTTCCCAGAATCCTGGAATGTCCTGACTTATCCATACATTCCTCGTCACAAACTGCTTCCTGCAATTAAAACAAACTCGGCATTTCTTCCACACTTGTTAGGCTAAGAAAGAGTTCTGCTTTTCCTCTTATAAGACTGTTTTGGCCGTTCCCCCACCCTTTTCTAAGAGCTTCCTATGTGACCACGGAGTACAGATACATTTTTCATAACATTTATCTTAATATAAGCTGTCTATCTCCTCACCAAGGCTGTGAGTTCCTCAACAGCAGGGACCAATCTGTGTCTTTGTGTTCCCAGTGCCTGATACACGGTAGTCATTCAATAAATGTTTGCTGAAAAAATGAATGATGCTAGGATTAAAATATGCATATTTAATGCTATGGATGCATAATGACTGTGCTATACCATAGTCAGCCATAAATGGTAAACAGTTAACCTAGAGAGTCTTTTACACACCCAAATCTAGTATTTCTAAGTTCTAAGGCTGGGGAAAGGTTGCTAAGAACAGACCCCAGCTTATATAAAGCACCTCTTGAGACACTCTCTGAAGAACTTGGGGGTGTAAATCAAAAGCTTTTAGGCCCTTCCAAATCTCTGAAAGAGAAAATTTACTACATGTAGGGCACTTGGAAACTACAAACCTTAGTGCAAAACCATCTCCCTCCACCCAGCTCACTCTTTCCCAAATCAAAGCACCCCCATCTGTCAGGCACTGGATACAAAACCCTGGCAATGCACAGAAAATGAACGGGGTTGTTCTATAAAGTGGCATTTTGTTTGGCCCCTTGAGGATACCTTCCCACTCTTTACTGCCTACTCTGCCCTGTAGGCTCTGGCATTCTAAACTGACAAGGTCTGTTCTATGCGCACTGTTCTCCCTCACCCTCCTTTCCACTCATCACACTCTGGCCTCCCCACTAAGACACATGGAGCACTCACTGTGCATCACCAACGCTTCTAAGTGCTGGGGCAGTTAAAGGAAAAACCTACCCTGGTCCCTGCCCTTGAGGAGCTCACAGTGTTGTGGGAGAGACAACCAATTACTAAACCCTGTGATGAACTAAGGCAGACACAGCACAACTACCTCCAGAGAGGGAAGAAGGCTTGGCATCAGAAAAGCCTCCTGCGTATGATCTGGAAGCATGACTTGTGTTTGCAGAGAGGCCTTCTGCAGCATGGGACATATGTGGCTATGACTTGGGTGGGCAGGGCCACTCCATACTACTTCTGCTTTGAGACTTATTTTTATGTACATGAGCATTTTGCATGCATGTATGTCTGTGTATCATGTGCATGCCAGGTACTCATGGAAGTTAGAAGAGGATGTTAGGAAGTGGAGTCATAGACCGTGAATAGCCACAATGGAGATGCTGGGAACTGAACCTGGTGGGTCCTCTACAAGAGCAAGGAACCATCTCTTCTGCCTCTTATCCAACAGCCATCTCAGAAGCCGACTGCCCTGAGCTGGGAACTTCCTTGATGCTGATCTCAACCAGGCTGACCCAAGATACTTCACCTTCCAGGCATGACTAACACCCCAGAAGTGCACTCTCCCACCCTTTGAAGAAATGACTGCTCATGAACACATTTCCCCAGCTCATCTTTTGTTGTAAAAATCAGATTTTCCATTTTTCTACATATTTTAAAAATCTGATCTGTCCCTTTCAATGCCATCAACTACCAGAAAAAGAACATCTCCCCAAAATTCTTGATCCCTAGAGAGAACTTTAGCCAACAATTTCAGTTTCCATTAAGAATAAAACAACTCCCCCTCTAACTTTTAAAACTAAAGTGAGTCCGAGTATATATTAGATTATGACATTTTCCCATTTAGTAAAATGATTTGCAGATCTTTTTTGTTTGTTTGTTTTTTGTTTTTTTTCCGAGACTGGGTTTCTCTGTGTAGCCCTGGTTGTCCTGGAACTTGCTCTGTAGACCAGGGCTGGCCTCGAACTCAGAAATCCTCCTGCCTCTGCCTCCCAAGTGCTGGGATTAAAGGTGTGCGCCACCACCGCCCGCGATTTGTAGATCTTTAGATATCAAATATAAAGAGAAATCCACCATTATTATTTGTAAATAGTGACCACATTGCATTGATGGAACACTCTTTAACTTATCTAACTCCTATTTATGACATTTGAAGTTTCTGAATTTCAAATACCCTTTCTCTCGGCAAAGACAAGGGTTCCTCTGTTAATAGCTCTGACTGTCCTGAAACTTGCTTTATAGATCAGGCTGGTTTCAAACTCATAAATCAAAAATCTACCTGCCTCAGCCTCCTAAGTGCTGAGATTAAAGGTGTGTACCACTATGCCCCATTATTTTAAAACTTTTAGTTTGTGGGTCGGGGATTCACAGCATGTATGTGAGGTCAAAGGACAACCTGTAGGAGTCAGTGCTCTTCTTCCGCTGTGGTGTCTTAGAGATCAACACTAGGTTGTCCAGCTTGGTGCAAGCACTTTTACCCACTGAGCCCCTATGTTCCAAAGGCCCCTATGTTTCTAAATTTTTTTTATAACAGGTATGTATGAGAGTTTTGAGTTTTTGTTTTTGTTTTCGTTTTTCTTTTCTTTAGACAGAGTTCTGTGTGTAACAGCCCTCATTGTCCTGGAACTTGTTCTATAGACCAGGCTGGTCTTGAACTCATAAAGATCCACCTGCTTCTGCCTCCCAAGTGCTGGGATTAAAGGGCACACCACAGCTGCAGAACACTTTAAGAGGCAAGAATACCAGGCAAAGATGTGAAAATTTTTGGTTATGATACTTTTGAATGTTTTATTTATTTATAAGCGAAACCTACAAATGTGGGCCAATTCGCCACATTCTTCTACCATTAGCCCATCTCAGTTCTATCTCTACTTACTGGTTAAAAAAGCAAAACAAGGGCTGGAGAAATGGTTCAGTAGTTAAGAGAGAGCTTGCTGCTCTTCCAAAGACACTTGACACACAGAGACACCAGTGCTAAGCACACATGTGTTGCGCGCGCGCGCGCGCACACACACACACACACACACACACACACACACATTTTAAAAAAAAAAAAAGAACATTCAGTCTGGAGAGATGGCTCAGCGGTTAAGAGCACTGGCTCCTTGCTCTTCCAGAGGTCCTGAGTTCAATTCCCAGCAACCACATGGTGGTTCGCAACCATCTGTAATGGGATCTGATGCCCTCTTCTGGTGTGTCTGAGGATAGCAACAGTGTACTCATATACATAAAATAAATAAATCTTTAAAAACAATGAACATTCAAACAAAAGCATTTCTACATTAATAACTAATTTTAAGCATTGTTCATAATCACTAGCCATATTCTTTGTATGCCAGTTAGTAATTTTTCAGTGTACCACCATGCCTGGCTAGTTATTTTTCTTTTTTTAAAGATTTATTTAGCCGGGCGGTGGTGGTATACACCTTTAATCCCAGCACTTGGGAGGCTGAGGCAGGCGGATTTCTGAGTTCAAGGCCAGCCTAGTCTACAGAGTGAGTTCCAGGACAGCCAGGGCTAGACAGAGAAACCCTGTCTCGAAAAACCAAAAAAAAAAAAAAAGATTTATTTATTTATTTCATGTATATGTGTATACTGTCGCTGTCTTCAGACACACCAGAAGAGGGCATCAGATCCCATTACAGATGGTTGTGAGCCACCATATGGTTGCTGAGAATTGAACTCAGAACCTCTGGAAGGGCAAGGAGCCAGTCCTCTTAACCGCTGAGCCATCTCTCCAGCCCTAGTTATTTTTCTTTTATTGCTTTCTGGAGCTCTTTTTAGATTTTCAACCTTGCTTGCTTTATTTATTTAAGTCTAGTGCTCTCTCTACCACTGATGGAATCCCAAGGAATGAAACTTATCTTTTTAAGATGCAAATATTTGGTCTATTTTTTCCACTTTTTCTTTTTATATTGTTTTTCGGGGGTTGATGTTTTCAAACAAGGTATCTCGTGGTTTCCTGGGCTGGTTTCTGACTTTCTCCTCAGCCTCCTAAGTGTGGGACTACAGATAGAAGCTACATGCCCCTCTTGATCTTTAATTTACAATTTCTTTTAGTTTTCATATAACAAATATAATAGTTTTTTTCTTTATTTTTCCCTATTGCTTAGAAAGGCTTAGAATTGCAAATTCGCTCTAATGCTTTTACCTTAGAGATTTTGATCTTTAGATAGTTAATCTATCTGGAATTTATGTTTGGCAAGAGGTAGAGTTTATTTTTTCCAACTGGACAACTAATTGTCCTTATACATTTATTGATGGATCATCTCTTCACTCTGGACTAGAAAAACAGTCTTTTGCAATATGCTAAGTCACCGCATAATGTACTCTTGAGCACATGTTAAGTCCTCACATTAAGTCTTACTGGTCTGTCTCCCTGGCAATTTTATGGTCAAAAACCATATAAGCCTCACTGGCCCATTTCCTGCTACACCCCCTTCCTATAAGATTATCTCCTTCTCTCCACAACCCATCCACACTACACATCCTTTCATGGCTACCTAACTCCTGATACCACCAGCTCTTTTAATTTCCTCCTTAACTGTAGCCCTGTTCTTTCCAGAACAATGCCACTTCCCCTACACGTAGCTCTGAGAGGAGGCGTCCTCTCTCATCCAGGAGTTGAGACTTGGTGCTGCTTCTGACCATTGCCCCAGGTGACCCTGCTTCCATGCTGTCTTCTGTGACTCAGGCCATCTAGCTGTGGAATCTTGAGTCTCTCCTACCACAGCACTCAGTCATTTCCTAGGCACTTTGGTCTTTACGCCTTGTGCCCTAGAGTCTT
Organism: Montemys delectorum; assembly: GCA_019843815.1. Classification (NCBI taxonomy): domain Eukaryota; kingdom Metazoa; phylum Chordata; class Mammalia; order Rodentia; family Muridae; genus Montemys; species Montemys delectorum. The sequence goes on from JADRCD010213017.1 coordinate 38,698, forward strand.
GTGGTTGTCAGATGATCTGGACACTCAAAGGAAGAACTAACCCACATTCTGGCTTAGTAGTTCCCCAGTAATATCAGTAACACTCTCCTCCTCAAACAGCTTCCAGCCATTGGGAGCCACCAGGAGTTAAGGGTCTTGCTGAACCTTCCCGTCCCTGGAAACTCATCTCCCAAACTTTATTACCTCGCAACTGGCTGGCTGCTAGGATTCCATGTACTAGACACACCCACAATCAGACTCACAGTCTCTCAGGCTCAGACACCCTAGGTCTCTTGGTCAGTTCTTCTCTTTTCACTCCTTAGCACTTTCCCTTTTCTTCCTCTATCTTTGTGAATTGGCAGCAAAATACTCACACTGCTAAATGACAAATATGGGGACCATCTTCAACACCTCACCCTAACTCACATGATGCCAAGTACATCATGTCTGAAACCCCTGCCTGGACAGTCCAGAGAGCTATGTTCCTCAGCCACCAGCCAGTCCAGCTACTGCCATTACTAACCACCACAAAAACTGGCGTCCCTGCCTCTAGGCATTATTACCGCCGGTGCCCCGGGCTCCAACTTATCGGAAGGCTACCTGTATAATACTTGCTGGCCTTCCTAATGCTCCTGCTTACTAGTGCTCACTGGGTGACTTAATGACTCTTTTCAGAACTTGCTGTCCCATCTGAGATCTGTGCAAATCAACCACAATGACCTTGAGTGTCTTGAATGTGGCTTAAAAGGCTTCTTTCCCAGGGGCCTTTCCCACAAGAGGTTCTGCAGGGTGGGATACTTCCCGATCACTAACGTCTAAGAAAAGCTTTTCCAAACGTACCTCTCCCAGATCCTTATACTTGGGTCATGCCCTCCTCTTCTGTATTCTTCAAATATCACGGGAAAAAAATGACACTTTATTGTACGATTATACCCTCACTTTCAGGGACTGTAATTTTTTTTCACACAGCTGGCCTCAAATTTACTACACAGCTGAGGAAGACCTTGAACTTGAGATCCTCCTGCCTCCACTTACTGAGTATTGGGATTATGTGTGCCACATGCCCACTGTGTGCGCACAAACCTAGGGCTTTGTGCATGCCCAGCAAGCACTCTACCATCTCTGCTACATCCCCAGATCATAACTGTAAATTATATAGGGATGAGAGCAGTTTGATTAATATAGACTTTGAACTTACCACTATTAACTAATTATAGCTGATTAATAAGCATTGATTGTAGTAAAAATGGAAGCAAGGAGGGAAGCTAGAAATACTTTTGGGAAGTGATAAATGTAGCAGAGAAAAAACACTCATTGACTGAACGGTAATGAAAAGAAGTCAGATGTTAGACATTCATTTCTATTTGAAGTCACTAACACTAAGATATGATCAGAGCTTAATTTTCCCTGAGGCGAATAGTCTTCCAAATGACTAATTGTCCTGACAAAGACCTTCATGAGCACTGTAAGGATGCCATGAAGAGAGGAAATCTTGATAGACAGCCAGATCTAAACGGAATCCCCTACCAGAGCCAGGAGCTGTGTTACAATGACAGTCACTCTGCCTTCAAGTCTCCGTTCTGCAGATAGGAATGACACTGACCCACAGAGCAGGCTGACAAAATATGCCAGATCTTAAGTGCCTGCCACTCAGTACGCACTCATTTCCTTGCCTGTTCCAAAGTCAGTTTTGCCACATCAAACCCATGTGACACTTACCTAGAGGAGTCCTAGGAGTGGGTGCCTTAGAGTGTAACAACCAATTTTAAGGGCTTCTTCCACTCTTGTGTGTTGACACACATGGCAAACAGCCAGACAGCTCAAACACACAAAGGGACGTGCCCAATCTAGGCCTGCAGTCACAGTTAAAAGAACACAGCCACACATGTGTGCTCTTGGCTCCTGTACTGTAACATCAAGGGTGAACAGTAGGGAGAGGTGAGGGTAGCACTGTATAACTGATAAGCAGGCTCCCCCATTTCTGCCCCAAAAGTTGTACAAAAGTAACAGGCTCTTGCTGACTGCTGAGCTGATGAGCACCCTACTTCCTACTCTTGAGCAGATGAGTCCAAAAAAGGGATTCCAGCCACAATCATGCCTGATCAATGGGTACACCACTATTGGCCGGGAGAGCATCAAGTCACAACTTAAGACAGAGGCAAAACCAGAGAGAACACCTCCTGAGCATGGAGGTGTTTGCTACAGCAAGGAGAAGAGAAGAAAATTCAACCTGTTTCTTGGAAGACCATGACTTTTATGACCTTGAAGCAGATCACAACAAATTTTGTACATGTGCACACACCTTTCATGTCTACACACCTGATTCTCCTGAGCTTCTCAGATTGTTAAAAGCTACTTAATCAAACATGTATGTATGTATGTATGTATGTATGTACATATATACTGGAAAGGTCTCACTAAGTAGCCTGGCTGGATGCCTGAGACCTCACTATATAAACTAGGCTGGCCTAGAACACATAGACATCCACTTGCCTCTGTCTCCTGAGTTGCTAGAATTAAGGCATGCACTACATACAATGCCTGCTTTTGATTTAAATATTTTCTTGAGGGGTGAAGGAAATAAAAACTGGGGCTGGAAAGATAGCTCAGCGGTTAAGAGCACTGACTGCTCTTCCAGAGGTCCTGAGTTCAAATCCCAGCAACCACATGGTGGCTCACTACCATCTGTAATGGGATCTGGTGCCCTCTTCTGGTGCATCTGAAAACAGTTACAATTCACTCATATAAATAAAGTAAATAAAAAAAAAAGAAAGAAAAGGAAATAAAAACCTATGACTTGAACAATCAAAAAAGCTACAACATACCCAAGCATGAGACCTTGTCCTTAAGAAGCTTACAACTCCTGTTGAAAAGGTAACAAAACAGATCCAATGGTGGGCTCCACCAACACCCGCCCTATTTTACTCTTGTCTGGAATGAAGTAGAGAATAAGGAGTGAGAGGAAGCCATGCCGGGGTCCTCTCGGGCTCACTCCTGCACGAGTATGCTCTCGCGTTCTCCCTATATTTTTTTTTCCTTCACTATTTTGTTGGTAGTCAGACCCAGAAATTTGTGCACACTAAGTAACCTACCACTGATTGGTGGCTTCAACTACACTTTATTTTAAACGTCACCAAGTCTTCCCCACTATTATACCCTCCTTCAAAGAGTGCAAGGACGTTACAGCTATTTTGTTTTATCACCCTCAGAAAGGCTCTAAGTGTAAAACAAACGGAAGAAACAAAACGAAACACAAATGAGGAAGTAGCAGTGAGTCTGGAAGTCGGGCTCCTGTGAGGTCCTAGGATGAGTGATGAATGCATCGTGTTTCAGAGTTCAGATCCCTCAGTGCACACAGACTTCAAGCACAATATTCAAAAGGAGGGAGAGCAAGTGTAGCTCAAAGAAACAAGACTCAAAGATTTCACGCATTATACACAAATTAGTCATACACACACCACAGGAGCTGAGCTTCTCAGGCTTAGAATTAGCCAAAATTATTGTGAAGGCATTATGATCTAAGTAATGAAAAACAAAAACAAAAAAACAAAACAAAAAAACAAAACCATCCAGCATGTTGAACACTACAGACAAAACTACCCAAGGCCCTGAGAGTTCAAAATGAAATATATATATATATATATATATATATATATATATATATAGTTGTTCCTAAAACCTACTTCCTCTCTAAGAGTATTTTTATCATCATTTCTCATTATGTATCACTCCATTCTCTACATACTCTTATAAATCATCATGAAACTTTCTTCCTCTTTGAAAGCAAAAAACTTAAAGGCAATCCAGTCTTCTACAAGAATAATCACTTAAGTGTGGTGAAGTTTTTTTTGCTTGGTTTAATATAGTGTCTCTAACAGCCCAAGGTGGCCTCAAATTCAGTATGTGGCCAAAGATGACCTTGGACTCTTGTTCTTCCTGGCTCTATCTCCTGAGTGCATGTGCCATCATGACAGATTTTATGAGATGCAGCAGGGTATTCAAAGCCAGGGCTCATAGCACTTTACCAACGAAGAGAGGAACATTGATCGTTACTCCTTCCCAGCCCAGCTGCCTGACTGTAGCTGTTCTCTCCATATTTCCAAGATGCATTTTCCATTTCCAATTCTATGCCAAAGGATCTGGGCTGAGAGTATAAGATCTATAGTTGCTCCAGCTTCCTTGAAACTGGAGTCTACTCCAAATCTGAAACAGGAAGATCATCTTCTCTTTGGATGATCTTAGGAAACATTAAGGAGGATGGAGATGCCTTGCAGGGTGATAGGTCTTCATTTTCCACAAATGATTTGGAATTACCTAGGAAAAGTGCTTTTAGAGACAGTTTTAACTGAGGAGGAAAAACATCACCCCACTCCACCCCACCATTGTGAGTGGCATAGTCTCACATGCCAGAAAAAAAGAAGGGAAATGGAAAAATATCCTCTTTGATCCTTGACTGATGTGTCATGTGACAAGCGGCCTCAAGCTCTGGCTCCCCTGCTCTCTCATGAGGGACTACTTCCTCTGACGGTCGGCCAGACAAAGCTTTTGGTCACAGCAATGAGAACAGGAAAGAACCAACCTTGTATCAATCTCACACCAAACAGCTTTTTAACACAACAGAGCTAACACTGTCGCTAAACCAGGACATTACAGGCACACTTAGGGAAGGAAAGGCCAAAGGAAGCATTTTAGAAGATTCACACTATAATGACCTACGGGACTAACAGTCACTTGTTTACTGCCCAAGGATGAACAGATCCTGGTTGCAGAAGAACCACACATTTCTTTCTTTCTTTCCCTCTTTCCTTCTTTCTTTCTCTTTTTTTGTTTTTTGTTTTTTTGAGACGGGGTTTCTCTGCATAGCCCTGGCTATCTTGGAACTCACTCTGTAGACCAGGCTGGCCTCGAATTCAGAAATCCACCTGCCTCTGCCTCCCAAGTGCTGGGATTAAAGGAGTGAGCCACCACTGCTTCAAACATTATTTTCAATTCTAGAATAAAAGGTCTTGGGGATGGGCAAACTTGCACTGCTTAGCATCTACAGTACTCAGGTCCGATATGGACAGACATTCATTCCAGCACTGTTCACCTCCATCCCTTTTGGCTCCCCACATCCACAGGTTCATCATAGTCCCCTGGGCCTCTGCTCAAGTTGCCTCTGCCAAGCTCTCCCTACGGAAGCTCTTTGCCTTGTGTTCTGATTTCTCTCACATTTAAACATTTACTAGCCAAGTTATGTGCCCGACACATGCTGGACTCCGCTCTGAAGCCCTAGTCACTGCCTCTCAGGAACCCTATACCACTGAGCATGTTCTAAACGATCATCTTAAATGTCTACTGACAACACATTGTCAACATTCTGACAGCCTGCCTGAACTGTAGTCCTTCAGTAGGCATCTCTTAAAAAAAAAAAAAAAAAAAAAAGGAAAACCGAAAACCTAAATACAGCTCTCAAAAGGAGGATTCGGAATAAACCGAGACTCCAAGAAGTCACATTAATGAAGGGGCGAACGGAGAAGAGGCTAGACCGGGGAGGCCACCTAACTGGATTGAGACAGCAAGGGGAGAAAGGCGTGGGAGTGACTGACTGGGCTGTGCAGAGGCAAACTGGAGAGTGTCTGGGAGGCGGGTCGGGGCTCCTTC
>JADRCD010213018.1:0-19575 GCA_019843815.1 Montemys delectorum
GTACTACTGATCACTTTGACCATTAGTAATTTGCCTGACGATGGTTACATGGAAAGCTGGAAAATGTTATTCAGATAGGGATTTTTGTGTATATTTAAAATTGACAATTAGTGCTTAATGCCATAGCAAAGCCAACTGGCAGCTAATAAGATAAATGTTTTTGTATTGTTTAAATTTCGATGATAAACATCGTGACCTGAGGCAAATTAGGGAAGGTTTCTTTTAGATTATTGTTCCAGGAGGCTAGAGAATCATCATGTCAGTGTGACAAAATAGCAGGAACAGGAGGCTGAGTGATGGGAGACAGAGAGGGAGTGAGAAGAGGGGGGAGGTGGGGGAGGGGGAGGGAAAGGGAAAGGGAGAGAGAGAATGGAAGTAGATGAAGTCTGCGAACATTTAAAGTCTCCTGCCAGTTACATACTTTCTGCTGTAAGGCCCATCTCCAATAGGTTTCATAATTTTCACTGACTAAAATAAGTATTTATTAATTATTTTTCAAAATTAAACTTTGTTGCATTAAAACACGTTATATATTTTGAAATGTTTATCAAATGAAAACCATAAAATTGATTATTGCTTTATGGAAAGACATCAAATAAGTTATTCAGTTCTAATTTACCAGAAAAGTATAGATAAAAAGGTTGAATCCCACAATTAATAGTCTGGAGAATTGATTAAGGTGCCATTTATTTGCCAATTTGTAAATTAGCCCAAAACTTTTTAAAGCTTGCATGACATAGTAACTCTCAGTCAACATCAAGCAAAATTATATAGGAAGATTCTCACCTTTTTTTTTTTTTACTATAACATAATTTTAGTTTATTTAGGCTCATAACCTTATCAAGACTTAAAGCTGAAAAATGCTTCAGAAAAAACTGTCTACTTCTAATATAATACATATATTATTCTTATGGATCAAAATATCTTGCTTTGATATTTTCACACTGGTTAAGGTGGCAAAGATCGCTCAGACGAGTTACTTACACCAAATAAAATAATATATAATTGTGTTCGTGGCATCCAGTTCTCCCAAACCGCCTCATGGCACTGCATGTGCCAGAGGATGCGAGAAGTACGGAATCAAGACATTGATCTATGCCCTTTTCTTCTTGCTCTTCTGCTCATTAGTCAAACCAGATGATTCGGGGCATCAGTTCTTCTTGCTTGAGTTTCAAAAAAGAATGAGCTGTGAGGTAGGGCCCTTTCATTACTCACTGAACATACCTAAACATGGACATTTTCCATAATGGGCCTGAGATACTGTGGGCCAGAAGATACCTCGATTTTACCTATCACATATTTTTGACACTTCCAAAAACTTCTTATTTCACTAGATTGAGAATTCTACTTTAACTATGTTTATGCGCTATTATCATCAGCTGAAGTCCTCTGACTATGAAGTATCTTTTCGGCCTTTTAATATTATGATTGTTATTATTAGTGGTTTTAAGTGAAATGACATTTACAGGTTATTTGTGAAAGTGAACCATGTTCACATTAAATCCAGTATAACATATCTTTCCTAGCAGTTGCTTATGATAATTATTTTTTGTCAGGACTCATTTTTCATGTCTATTACATTGAAAGCTTTAAATTTAACTAGTTTGGGGATGGAGAGAAAGGTGTTCCTCTTAGGGCCAGGGTTTAGTTCCCAGCATCAATATAGCAGCTAAGAGCCATCTATAGTTTAGTACCAGAGGATCTGATGCCATTTTCTAGCTCCAGCAGGAATTGCATTCATATCATACACACATTTATACCTACATAGATAAAATTAAATTAATTCTTTTGAAAAATAAATAAAATTAACTAGTTTTTAGAGTTTTCCTTAATCTATCTAAAATAGGAAAGTAAATAAAATAATCTTAACCTCTTTAGAAAACAGTACAATAAAGAACTGAAATAAACAAAAAATAGGAAAACATTATGAAAACAGAGAATGTTTAGCATAAGAAAAAAATTCTCAACACATCTTCCTGGCCAAGGTGCATTCTCCCCATTGAGTGGATCAGACAACAAAGATGTGTTACAATTTCTTTCTTGTAGAATATTGAATGAATAATGAGTGAATATACACTTTCTACTCCTTTTTAAATTATAGTAAAATTGTTTCTCATTTAACTATCTTTATTTTGTGTTTTAGAATATTTTTTCTCTGATACAACTCTCATGTAGTTCTACTGACATGGTGCTGATACCTAGCAAGACAGGTGAAAGGTAGAGAGGAACAAAACCAATAAATCCTGCATTGAGAAAGATGATTCAGTGTGGACAGTACACTGGCAGAAGTGAGAGAACTTATCTCAGGCAAACTAGGCTTGGTAGCATGCCTTTGTAATACAAGTGCTCTGAGTTCAAGATGTGATGTGGAGACAGGATCCGTACAAGCTCATGGGCTAGCTATCTTGATGAATGCTTATGTGAATGGGAGTTGCTATCTCAAGGCATCTTGAACCAAGTATCTTGAAGCATGGACAAAAATCCTACACACATGCCTGAGCTTACACACACACACACATACACACACCACAAAGTTCTCTAAAAATGTCAAATCAAGCTTAATATTACTAATTGTTGAACGACTTATTTGAGATTCTATTCCTTCTTTTTCTGCAAAGCCTAGTATCCTATTTTCAACACCTGGACTTATACAATTTGCAAGAATTAAAAATTGCCATATCAATGTTGGCAAACATCTGAAGTTTCTAATTCTAGATTTATAATTGTGCCTTTGAACAATTTACAATATTCATGCTCAGCCTTTAGATGCACTCATTTTGAATTGTAGCACTGCAAAGTTTCTAAGTCTGCCGCACACTGAGCTTTCCACAGAGATGTGATGCAGGGGAACTGAGAAGCACAGGTTCTTCCCTTTTCAAGATCCTGGCACATCAATTTCATGCCTTTTACATATGTTGTCAGTGAATTGAAAACAAACCCATTTCCTTGTGGATAAGACTTAATCTTTTTATTCAAAGACTTGTCAAGCAATCCGGCTTGTCTCAAACTCCTCTGCTTGCATCAGTCACCTCCATGGTTTTTATTCTTATGTAGAATCTGAATTTGTCCTCTTCTATGACTTTCTGATTTTTAATCCTAAGAACAAATTTGCATTTCAGTATCTGTTCCCAACAATTCTCTAAAGTTCAAATGAGTCCAGTCCCAGTGACTCAATTGATTAGTACATTTTTCTTTAGATAGCGTTCTGCCTTTGAACTTCTACTATGAATTTTTCAGATACATAAGCCTATTTCATGTCCTTCACTTTTCTAACACTTCTCTTACAGTTTTAAGAAATGTTAACAATTATAAATATCCTTCTATCTTTCACAGTTGCTCATAATCACAAAATCTATAAATAATTTTTATTTGAATTCTAGTTACATTAGTACACTCTTTCTGATTCATGGTAAAATGGTACATTTGTTACAGTATTTTATATAGTAAAGAATAAGAAGATGCCAATATTTAACAAGTTTCAGTGTACTAATGATACTTCATATTTTATAATATTTTAATTGAACTATCTATAATATTATTATTACATATAGAAAATAGCCATAAAATTGGTAAATAATATTTTCTGCATCATGTAATTGCTCTTATAGAGCTGACATAGAACTGAAAAGCAATCAGATTCCACCTGATGTTTTCCTGAATATCGTCATTTAGTGTGAGTTTAAGTTAGGTTGTATTTGGTTTGTACTGGGGAAAATATTTGCTTTTAAGAAATGAGTAAGCAAATGACAAAGGAGATAAATAAATGAAAAACAAAGCAAAGAAAAAGAATTTCCAGGAATGCTTAACCAAATTATTTATTTGAACCTTATCATATTCTATAGAGATAAGCAAATCAATATAGTATTGAATCATAGTTCAATATTATTGGTAAATGACACATATGTTAATTACTATATAACCTTCCCTAATTTTTATGTTCCTCAAACATAGTCTTATTAAATATTAAATAAAACTATTATTTATTGTTTATTCAATATACTTAATGTACTCAATTTATGCAACTATCAGTTATCCTAAATAATTTTAAATTATTTATTTTCATGTATTATATTTTTATTTGGTTTAAAGGAATCTAATTCAAAGACAATGACTACTATTTCCCAGTAAATTCTTTTTCAAGAATTTTAATTCTAAGTAAGCTAAGTTTTTTATTGTTTTGAAATTCTTTGTACTAAAAAAATCTAATTTTTATTTCTTTCCCTGGATTATTTCATCATGAAAATATTTTATTTGATATTAAAATGAATATATTCACTTTTCAAACATCTAAGAATTATTTAAAAATTTTAGTGACATATTTTATAATTATATGTAAAATCAAAGTATTTTATCATCATTTTTATATTTAATTGTTATTATTGTCTGTGCCTGTGTATACATAATATTGCAACCATTTACAGACAGATATAGTGTGCAGACAACAGCTTTTGGCTAGTGTGTTTCTATGGCTCACTATGTGTGTATTAGCATATTAGCCCAGGTTCTCAGATTGAGGGGAAGCAACCAAACTGTATAGATACCTTTCCATTTTAAAATTGTTTCAAGTAATTTTTGTAATACGAACTTACTTATTAAGAGGAGAGAATGTAAGTTTTTATTAAACACATAAATCTTGAGAAGACTAGTAATGGTAAATCTATACGATTTATCTTGAAACTTGTTACTCTCCATTTTAATGCAGATTAATATATATTTTGTGTATATAAATGAGAATGATATATGAGAGCACACTGGATCTTTTTGAGTATTTACAGATGGTATTAACATACGAATCCCTTGAATTCTCATTCAGTAGCTGGGTTCTCTACACATCTACCGAAATTATGAAGCACACTTTTTTCTAGAGTTGGGTGTCCTTCTCCTTCCATTTTTATCTGAACTATAGATTCTGCAGCTTTGGCACTACACAAATCTCATCAACAGCAATATAGACTTTCTGACACTCACCTTGGACTTCCTTTCCTTCTTTGATTCTGAGGCCTTTGAATCAAATTGACTCATAGGACCAAGAGCACAATGTCACCAAACTGAAGATTGCCTTGGCAGGGATTTCTAACCCACCACAAGCACATAAGTTAAATTTTCCTTGAAAAAAATATTTTACATATCTATTATTTACTATTTATCATTTTTCTATCTATCTATCTATCTATCTATCTATCTATCTATCTATCTATCTATCTATCTATCTATTGAAGCTATCCATTCATTCCATTTTGGCTCCACTAAAAAGCTAGGCCACAAGCCATCTGTTCTAGCAGCAGACTTCAAAAGTCCAGAAACAGGAAAACAAAAACCCCTTTCCCCTTGAGGAACAACCTAAAGGTAGCCACATAAATGTGGGATATCTCATGTCATGATAGACCATCCTTGCTGGGCAGCCCATCCTGTAGTTAATCATTCATGACACAGGAAAGCAGTCCACCTGGGACATTCGGGCACCCACCAGTGAGGTTTTAGGTTATCTAACTCTAACACAGTAGCCAATCAAAACTGTACTAATGTGAGGGCTTTGGTCCCCATCAATCACATTAGAGATTACCTAGTCCTTCTAGAAAATGCCCGTAGTTCCCTATAAGAAGGCCTGAGCACCTTTGTCTGAGGTGATAGCCATTTAGATGCAGTGGTAACCCCAACATGATGGTTGTTTCTGCAGAATAAAAGCTCTTTGTTCTTTAACACTATTTGAGTCTAGGGTCTTCCTTCAATGATTTCTAAATCCTAACATTATCTGTCTGTCTGTCTATCTGTCTGTCTGTCTGTCTATCTATCTATCTATCTACCTATCTATTTATTTCTAACTATTTTTTATCATCTTTTATCTCAGGCATCTCAATATTATTTATAACACATTTCTCTACCTATATAACTCAATCATCTAACTGTAACTATAACTTATCATTTATCTATAACACTCTATCATGAATGCACTTATTATTTTTTATCAATATCCAGCTGTCATCTATCATCTTTCTACCACCTCTAATTTATCTACAAGGATTTTTGAAATAGTATTATAACTGGATTTTACATGAAAAGAATATGGGAAACAAGACAGAGACAAGAGGATCTTGTATTTTACATAGTTGCAAGAATTGCAATTTGATTCAAAAGAAATAAAGTGTGTGCATGTGTTTGTATGTATGGAGGGTTATGTGTATGCATGTTAACACATGTGCAAAATTTAAAATAGTCATCTATACACTAGGAGAATTATTTCACTATTAGGCTGATTAAACATCTGTTTAGGAGTACTAGATGTTAAGTGTTCTATCTAATTGATATTACATTTTTAAGCATGAAGATTCACAACAGTGTTTGCTGTATTTACGTTTAGGATTGTCAACCTGGCTATCCTTATAGATATTATTACATTCAACTTTAGGATTGTGGTCTCTGATTCATTATGGAAATTGTCAAATTGAAGGACTTAACACATGCATATGTGTATGCATGCATGTATATGCATAAATATGTACAAATATGCTTCATGCATTTTTGCATTTGTGAGATCATTTACTGAGTAAAGGATGGATATTTCCCTTGATAGATTAACAGTGGACTAGATCCTCTAGTGTCATTTTTATCTGTGAGTAAAATGGAGAAGATGATCAAAGTGTCACATACTAAAAGAAACTGCCAGTCTATCCATTTTTGAATGAAAGACTTTAGCAGAAACATAATATTCCCTCTAAAAACAGTTTGATCCTTTGCCTTCTTTTATAGACTCCATTTATCTGATTTTTCCTCTGCCTCTACAGTTTTTAGGTTCCAGATTGATTATCCCCTAATTCATTTGGCATACTGTCAATGTGTCACACACAGAGTAACTATATAGCATATTTTCTGTTGATACTCTGCAATTCTATTTAACATTTTATGTTTTCCTTTTCTTCTGTGTGACATTCTCCTGAAGTGCTAACAGCTATCTCCTGACAATGTGTTAATTCCTCTTTTTATGAACTGGTTTTCTCTCGGCCCAACTTATTCATGTCCCTTTCTTTATTTTATTGTTTTATTTCAACTTTGTTTCCCAAAATCAAGTAATCATATAAATATTCTTCTGTTGTTTCAAATTTTATCTTGGATTCTAAGAATATCAGGAATTTTACTAGAAATATAATATTTTAAATATTCAATAGTATATTTACAGAATATAACATGCCTTCACATATATTCATATTAGAATTATTTTACCTCTATCTACAAACAAAAATTTTATTTAACTTTATTTTTATATGGAGAAGAAGTAGCACTGGAAAGTGATGCAAGGAGAAACTATTACATGTTATATACACTTTCAACTTAAATACTTTTATCCTCTGATAGTATCAATTAAAATTGTAAAGTAAACCAGTTGTTCAGGATCATATATTGAATATTTTATGTTTATGTTTACTTATTTTATATTTAAATTAATATTCTTAAGAAATTACTTAATGCTGCAATCATAATAAAGATACCATGATATTTTGATTTTTTAAATGTTTTTCAGGAGCTGGAGAGATTGCTTAATATTAAAAGTGTTTGTGGCCCTTACACAGTATCATGGCATTTATTCAAGGTGACTTTTCAATCACCTACAACTCCAATTCCAAGGAATTGTTTTCTGAGATACCTGCATTCCTGTGATACATATAAACTCATGCATTCACACATGCACACACACACACACACACACACACACTTATATACACTCACGCACACACACACACACACACACACACTGAAAAAGAGAGAAAGAGAGAATAATGAATACATTTTTAAACAAAAAATTTTCAGAAAAATACTATGATTAAAATTCATTAGTATAACTTTTCACAAATAATTGAAAAGTTTGAGAAAAATAAGGTGAATTAAAAACTCTATTTGTCTCACATACTCACAAAATTATCTATTTACAAAAAAATGTTGAGTATTCTAACATTTTTTGCATTTCTGCTCTCAATACCTTTTGTTGTCTCCTTGTTTAGGAAACTAATTTTATTTTTCTTGCCTCTGGAAACTGTCACAGGCAAGGATAACAGGCAAGTAGTGTAATCGATGAAGGTCAGATTAGTATGTATAGGCAGTAGTTCAAAATAATTTAATATTCACTAACTTCAGAAGGAAGAGTGGAAAGACTCACTACTGGGAAGAAAACAAAGCCAGATCATGTGCAAATAAAAGTGGAAAGGTTGTATCTGAATCTTGTATGGCTATTTAGATTCAGCCCACACTGCATGTACAGGTAAGACACAATAAGCTAATATCATTGGATGGTCCAGACTAGAAAGAGTAGCATTAGAGGCATGCCAATTCAGAAACAAGAATTTTAAAATGATGGAAAAACTGAATATACCAAAGGCTCCTTGCTTGTATTCCCCTCCCCTCGTCCAATTTCTTTCTACCAATCTTCTATATTTCTATATATATCTTCTGTTTCTCCTCCATCACCTTCTGCTTTCCTATTTCTCCCCATCTTCCTTTGTTTTTTTCCTTTGTTTCTGTTTCTTTCTCTACTTGTTCCATCCATGTTCTCTTATTTTTCCCTAAAAATATACTAGATAACTGAAATATATTGCAAGTTTAAGAAGTTTTAAAGTAAAGAAATACACAACATTTATTACCTTTATGTACATAGTCTAGTGGTGTTTTTTAATTTTTTTCCTAAATCAAATAAAGCCTCTCTTTTCGCACCACTGCTATAAGTAGCAAAATTACTTAGCAAAATGCTAGTAATGTTGTATAAGTTTCAGAACATTGTTCTTTAGTAACCAATTCTGCTCTGTACTACCTGCGCCGGTCATCTGTGACTGTCCGCCGCCTCTAGTAAGCGCTTCTTACTGTATATTTCTATTGCCCCTTATCTTTTCAGGAATGCTTTGAGAAAGCCATGTCCTGTTAGTCAGCATAGTGGGACCATCTCTCATTTAGGATGAATCCTCGAGTCACCCACTTCTTGGTTTTTCTACAATTTTTTTATGTTTATGAAAAAAAAAAAAACAATTTAGAGTAGAAGTTCCAGAAGTACAGCATAGAATCTTCTTGCCATGTCCAGTGTTGAACATTAATAGCAGAACAGACAAAAATGAAAGCTAAGAGACAGCAGATCCTGAATTTTTCAAGAGGTTTGAAACCTTAAGAAATCAAGTGTGAGACAACATGGTAGGCCAAGACCACCTGTTTCTGTGAACAAAGAGTCTGCATTCATCTCTTCCATGAAGCCTATCATAAATTCTGGTGGAAAAAGTATATCTCATACAAAACTTCCTGTTCCTACTAATGTGGTAAATTTAATAATTCCTGAAAATCATATTCCATATATTATCATCTTCTTATTTCTGTTTTCTCCATCTTTCAAAAACATGCTCAGTATTTCTGTTTTGCACCACGAATCCTTGTATTTTTTTGTTCAGTTTCTGTTTCACATATTTTACATTAATCTGTGAGATTCAAAGAGGCAAAGAAACATCTCTTTTGCATAAACTATGCTGGCACCTGGTATGATGCTGAGAATATAATAATCAGTAAGTTTGTTGAGTGTATGAACTGATGACAGACTGAAATGATATCCCAGTACATATACTGCTTATTTTTAATAACCTATTACATATTTATGCTGAAATGTGTGCTTTGAACCACAGTATTTCCATTTCTACTTTCTTCTATCACCCAGAGTAGATTTTATTCAATCTCATAATTATAAGTAACTAGAGTTAGTTCTTCCTGCCTATGGCTCCCGTACTACAGTGTAACCTTCCTCACCCCCTGACTCCCTATCAGGAACTCCTCCTCTAATATAAAACAATGGTTGTTGATTTTCTATTTGTACTATTATCATGTGGTGGATTTATTGTTTTCTGGATTAAATTTTTACCAGTTTTGCATATGTGTATGCTTACAAGTGTAGGAATGCAAATACCAATGGATGCTCTGCTCACATATCTGTAGAAGACTAAGGCCAAAGATGAGAATTTTCAGCCCAAACTGTGTTTTGTGTTCTTAAACCTTTTTACTGAGGTTGTTTTATTGATTTAATGGTTTTATGCATATGATTTTTTTTTTGCCTACATGTATATTATGCACCACAGGTGTGCCTCTTACACACAGAGGCCAGGCGAAGACAGCTTATTCTCGTACATAGTGTTTCAGAAAGTTGTGAACCCCCACGTAGATGCTGCCATTAGAGCCTGGGTCTTCGGCAACAATAGTCAGTGCTCTTAACCACTGACCTATCTCTCCAGAACCTTGTCTTATCCCTTTCCCTTTTCTTCTCTCTCTTTTTTTTTTCTTTTTCTTTGATTTTGAAACAGATTACTGCCAACCCTAGCCTAGAAACACAAGCATTTTCTGCAGAATCTGACTTTTTCATGGGTGGTGGGGATCTGAACTCAAGCCTTTTTGTATATGAACAGTAAGCACTTAAACAGTTAAGATATCTCCCTAACCCTTTGAGCCTCTTTTGAGATTACAATGCTGAGAGTGTTTTTCCGAATCTTTCCTATTGCCAGATTTAGAGGGTGAGCATCTGTTACATTGTTTCTTCTTTCCGGCTATCCTGTTATTTGAGGAGCTTTCACCATAAGGGTGGGAGGGCGAGGCAGAAATTCTTTCAGCCCGTTTCCCACAAATATCATCACCATATGCAGACCTTGTATTAGATAAGACAAGTTAGTCATGGGGTGAATATAAGAAGCGTGCTGACAGGCATCTTGACACAGAGCAAAGATGGAAATAATGCAGTGAGCTAGAAATAAAACCCTGACATTTGACACCTGTTTTTAAAACAATGCAATAATAATCCAATAATATATAATATTATACATTATTTGTTTCTGTGTGTGCATGTGTCTGTGCGTGCGTGCGTGCATGTGTGTGTGTGTATTTGTGTGTGTGTATTTGTGTGTGTGTGTGTGTGTGTGTGTGCGTGTGTGTTTGTGTGTGTGTATGTGCATGTGTGTGTATTTTGTGTCATTTTACAGAAGGGATGGTCAAGACTTTTGGTCCTGGAATGGGCATGGAAGATACAATGCCAGAAACATAGACGATGGACAATCTGCTCCATCCTCACAATGAGGAGTCCAAACTTTTCCAAGTATCCAGGGATTCATGAGAACTAGAAAATAAGATTTCTGTTACAAAAGCAAGCTTTTAGAAGTGTGTCATGGTGGCTTTGGTCAGAAAGCCAGTGTTTTAGAGTCCCTAAAGAAGAATGTCAGATGACAATAATTGAGAGCACAAGGTCTCAGCAGCAGAGTCGAAGATGAAACTAAAGAGAGAGACACATGCAGCAGCATTTTAGCTTTGGTCAGTGAATGAAGGAGCAAGTAGCTTTG
The DNA here is from genome assembly GCA_019843815.1 of Montemys delectorum. Classification (NCBI taxonomy): domain Eukaryota; kingdom Metazoa; phylum Chordata; class Mammalia; order Rodentia; family Muridae; genus Montemys; species Montemys delectorum. The sequence continues at coordinate 11,340 of JADRCD010213018.1, forward strand.
GATGCTGCATGTTTTCTGCTGACTCATTAGATAGACTTCCCATGCTCTCTCCTTACTCTAGTTCTACAACTGCTGCAGCTCAATTAGTGACTATTTTTTTCTGAATTAAAGACTTCGTCTATGTTTGCTTTAAATCTTAGAATAAAATATCTATGAAATTAATATCACTAGGGAAAACAAATAATGTTCAACTACTGTCCAGTTTCCAGAATTAACTTATACTTAGATGTATGCACTTCCATGTGTGTGCACATGTGTGTGTGCACAAACACATTTATACACACACAAAATACACACATATATTTTAACATTGGTATATTTTTTTTTGGTTTTTCAAGATAAAGTTTCTCCATATGGCCCTGCTGTCCTGGAACTTACTCTGTAGACCAGGCTGGCCTCGAACTCAGAAATCCACCTGCCTCTGCCTCCCAAGTGTTGGGATTAAAGGCGTGTACCACCACCGCCCGGCAGTGATTTCTTATTCAATATTTATTATTTAATTTTTTGATTACATGTATAGTCATGATATATAAATATGTATATGGATATATGTATATATTTTTCCTAAGTCAATCCAAATGTTTGATATGAAAATCTAAGATGTAGAGTTCTTACAATGTCTTATGTTATTCTTTATTAATACTATTATTTGGAAATAGAAATGGCAAAATTCTTGCTTCCAAGATCCTGCAGTAGATTGATATGTTTTTTGTTTTGCTTTGTTTTGTTTGTTTTATTTTTTAATTCGCTTTACATTGTGATCACATCCCCACTCCCTCTTCTTTTCCCAGTCTCACCATTACAAATACTTCTCCTCATCGTTTCTGTTTCCTCCCTTTGGATACCACCCCACCCTGGGACATCGAGTCCCAGCAGAAGTAGTCAGTTCCTCTCCCACTGAGGCCCAACAAGGCAGTTGAAATAGGGGGGATTGGATGCAATGTCAGGGAACAGAGATAAAGATAACCCCTTCTCTACTTGTTAGGGGACCCACATGAAGACCAAGATGTATATTTGCTACATTGTATAGGGTGTCTAGGTCCAGCTCCTGCATGCTCCCTGGTTGGTTGTCCAATTTCTGTGAGCCTCCAAGACCCCAGGTTGTTTGACACTGCGCACTGGCTTGCTCACATCTATACTCTCTCTTCCACAAGGTGGGTGTAGGTTTCTGCATCTGCCTCCATCTGCTACTGGATGAAGCATCTTAAGGGACAGTTAAGCTAGGTTTCTGCATGCAAGCGTAGCAGAGTGTCATTAATACTGTCAGGGGTTGGCTGTTTCACATGGGATGGGTCTCATGTGGGAGCAGTCACTGGTCCATCATTATCACTTCTCATCCGTTAGGCAAGACAAATTTTGGGTTGAAGCATTTGTGGGTAGATTGATGCCCTCCGCCTCCTCTGAAAGTCCTGCCTGGTTATAGGAGGTAGCCACTTCAGTCTCTATATCCTTGTCTTGTAGGAATCTCAGCTACGGTCACTCCCATAGACTCCCTGTAACCTGTCCTTCCCAGGCCACCAGCTAATCACCAGAGACTCCCTCCATCCCAGTAGAGGATATGGGGGTCAACCTTGTGAAGGAAAAGTGGGATAGAGAAAAAGGTACCACAGGATCTTGTGACTCCTTAAAGAATCATGATCTGCCATATGCAGCATTTGCTCTATTAAAGAAGGACCCAAAGCCAGAGCAGCAGCTGCTTCCCCAGTCTTCATTGAAGTCCTAACAGGTCATGATGTGTCCTCCTCCCTCCTTCTGAGTAACTTCATCTGGCAGGACTTTCATTGGAACATTGTGACAAAGCAACAATATATGAATGGGCTTGGATTCGGGGGCTTGGAATTGGCTCACATATGGTGTATAAGCTTATGTGCTGTGCAATAAACTCAGATCTGCATCTTGACATTGGTCTTCTAAGTCTGATTCTCAGGATTTGACATGTGACCCTTTTGCCTCTCAGCACCTAGTCCTCAGTCCTGTTCCCACCCACTTTTCTATTTCTATTCTTACTACCAGCCGTCTCTCACCACCCCTCTCCCCACACGTGGAAATCCCTGTTCCTCTCCACACTGCCTCTCCTTCCCAGTTCCCTCTCTCAAGTCATGTCCAATGACTTTAGTTTCCCCTTCTGAGTGAGATTTTCACGTCCTCCTTTTGGGACTTCCTTCTTACCCAGTTTCTTTGGGTCTCCATGTTGTAGCATGATTGCATTGCACTTTATGGCTAATGTTCACTTATTTTTTTATTAGATATTTTCTTTATTTACATTTCAAATGTTATCCCCTTTCCCAGTTTCCCTCCTTCCCGGAAACACCCTATCACATCCTCCCTCTAAGTGAGTACATACTGTATGTGTCTATCGGCTATGTGTTACCTCACTCAGGAAGATATTCTCAAGTTCCATCCATTTGGCTGCAAAATTTATGGTGGTGGTGTTTTTAATGGCTAAATAGTATTTCATTGCTTAGATGTACCCTATGGACCCAGGTTAGTAATAGCTCCAGAAGTTCTTTCATTGTGTATGATTGTATTAAATATACTCTTGTTTGTTTGTTTGTTTTATGTTCTTTCATATAATTCAGGATATATTATTGAATTCAGTTTGTGAGTATTTTATTGAGTATTCTTGCATCAATGTTCCAAAGGAAAATAGATCTGAAATGTGATTGTTTTTTGTTGAGTCATTATCTTATTTAGATAACAAGGTAACGTTGGCCTTATAAAAGGAATTTGACAAAGTTCCTTATGTTTTTATTTTGTGAAATAATTTGAGAAGAATCGATATTACCACATCTTTGAATGTCTGGTGAAATTTTGTGCTAAAACCATGACCCTGGGCTTTTTGGTTAGGAGACAGTTAAGAGCTAGTTGTATTTATTTAGGAGTTATAGGTCTTTGAAGTGATTTATTGACTTTGATTTAATTTTGGTAAATGACATGGATAAAGAGAATAGTCCATTTCTTTTTGATTCTCCAATTTTGTGGAGTTTACGTTTTTGAAATAAGATCTAATGATCTGGGGATGTCCTTGGTGTCTGTAGTTATGTACTGTACTCTTATTTTTTTTTTACTGTCTTTTGTAAATCTTGATATTTTTTAATCTTCCATTTAGTTACTTTGACTGAATTTGTCTATCTTGTTGATTGTTTTAAAGAAACAACTCTTTCATTTATTCTCTGTATTGTTCAATTTGTTTTTATTTTATTGATTTTGATTCTCAGTTTGTTTATTTCATGATTACCACTCCTCTTGTGTATCTTTCCTTCCTTTTGTTCTAGAGCTTACAGTTGTGCTTTTAAGTCATTAGTATGAGACCTCACTAATTTCTTTAGGAGAGCATTGAATACTATGATCATTCCTCTTAGCACTGCTTTTATTTTGTCCCATAAGTTTTGGTATACTGTACATTCATTTTCATTAAATTTTAGAGATTCTTTAGCTTCTTTCTTTTATCTTCCTTGATATATTAGTCATTTAGTAGAGAATTTCTTAGTTTCAATGACTTTTTAAATGTTTTGCTATTTTTGCTGTTGTTGAAGTTCAGGTTTAATCCAATATGATCTAATGGGATACAGAAGGTTATTTCAATTTTCTTGTATATGTTCAGCCTTGCTTTGTGACCTTGTGTCTGGTCAATTTTGAAGAAATTTCTGAGATTCTGAGAAGGTATGTCTTTTGTTTTTGGGTGAAATATTTTGAAGAAATCTACTAGGTCATTTTGACTCATAAAGACTGTTACTTCCATTATTTCTCTGTTTAATTTCTGTCTGGATGAACTGTCCATTGGTGAGACTGGGATGTTGAAGTCTCTCACTATTAATGTGTGGGTTTTAATGTGTGATTTACATGTTAGTAATATTTATTTATGAATATTGGTGTTCTTGCATTTAGGTATGTATATTCAGAATCGAGAGATCTGATAAAATGTCCTTATCCATCTCTTGTGATTAATTTTGGTTGTACCATTTATTTTTATTTTTATTTTTTTAAGACATTAGAATGGCGATACCAGCTTACTTCATGGATTCATTTCTAGCTCTTTACTATGAGGTAATGTCTGTCTTTGATGTTGGCCTTTGTTTCTTGTATACAGCTGAAATATGGATCCTGTTTTTTGTATCCATTCTGTTAGCCTGTGTATTTTTATTGTGGAATGGAGTCCATTGAAGTTGAGAGATATTAATGATATTAATGGCCAATGATTGTTAATTTCTGTTATTTTGATGATGGGAGTTGGTTTTGGTTGTGTGTGTGTGTGTGTGTGTGTGTGTGTGTGTGTGTGTGTGAATATTTTCTTTCTTTTGATTTTCTGGTGTAAAAATTATTTATTTCCTGCTGAGCCCAGTGTGGCCTTGGTGGGGACAATGTGACATGATTCCTGCTCCTGGGACAAGGTTACCTCTGTGAACCTCCTTGAAAGTTGATGGCTGCCATGGGGATGAGGCTTGTTAGTATAATAGTGTACATATTTAAATTCCTCCTTTAAGGAATGTCCTTTCTGTTAATGTTAATTTCTCAGTGATAATCTGTAACTGCATGAGTCCAGGAGGTGAAGTGTGACTAATGTCTTAGTAAAATACTAAATGCTGAAACCTTCAGGACAGCCCTTAAGGCTTTAAAAAAGAACTGTAAAACCATGAATTCAAAAATATATAATTTCTCACCTATGCAAATATACCATTGATGTTGAGAGATCTTAAAGACAGAGGATTGTTAGTATATGCAAATATAAGAATCCAATATGAATTATGAATGGCTTCTTGAATCTAAAGTTACAGAGGTATCCTCTTGCCCACAGTGTCTCTCAGGCCCATTATGGCAAATACCCATGTTTAGTCATGTTCAATGAGTAATGAAAGGGCCCTACCCAACAGCTCATTCATTTATGAAACTTAAGCAAGAAGAACTGATGCCCTGATTCACCTAGTTTGACTAATGAGCAGAAAAGCAAGAACAGAGGTAGCTACACTATGAGCTAGCTTGTCAGAAAGATACAAAGACAGACAGAGACAAATGCAGTGCATTCCTGAATTCAAGTTCAGCCTGGGAGACAGTGAGTCCAGATGTGACAGAAATGGTAATTTCAATAGTGTCTGGATTTGATGATTGACTATGGGAAAGATTCCCAAGTGGAGCAGTCTCTGGATTGTCCTTCCTTCAGGCTCTGCTCTATAGTTTGTCTCCGAAAATCCTTCCATGGGTATTTTGCTCCCTCTTTTAAGAAGGAATGAAGTATTCACACTTTGATCTTCATTCTTCTTGAGTTTCTTGTGGTTTATGGATTGTACTTTGTGTATTCTGATCTTCTATGCTAATATTCACTTATCAGAGAATGCATATCCCACCAACAATGGAAGAGTGTTCCTCTTTCTTGATATCCAATGTCTGCTGGCACCCGATATTTTGATCTCAGCTATTCTGAGTGGTATGAGGTAGAATTTCAGGGTCATTTTGATTTTCATTTTACTGAAGACTAAGAGGTTTGAACATTTAAGTGCTTTTAGGCCCTTCAAGATTCTTCTGTTGTTAATTCTCTGCTTAGCTCTTAGCCCATTTTTAAATTGGGATATTTGTTTTTTTGGAGGTTAACTTCTTGAGTTCCTTACATATTTTGGATATTAGCCCTCTGTCAAATGGAGAGTTAGTAAAGATTATTTTCTCCCAATCGCAATTTTGAAGGGGATTGCATTGAATCTGTAGATGGCTTTTGGTAAAGTGGCCATATTTATTATGTTAATCCTAGCAATCCACAAGCATTGGGGAATCTTTTCATCTTCTGAGGTTTCCTTGGACTTCTCTTTTCAGGGATATGAAGCTCTTGTCATACAGTTCTTTCTCTTACTTGGTAAGAGTTACACAAAAGTATTTTATACTATTTGTGGATATTGTGATGGTTATTTCTCTGACTTCTTTCTCCCTTATGCATACTATCATATTATCTGCAAATACTGATACTTTGACTTTTTCCTTTCCAATGTGTATCCCCCTTGATCTCCTTTTGTTTTCTAATTCCTCTTGCTAGAACTTCATGTACTATATTAAATAGATAGGGAGAGAGTAGGCGACCTTCTCTTGTCCTGGATTTTAGTGAGATAGATTCTAGTTTCTTTCCATTTAATATGATGCTGGCTATTGCTTTGCTATATATTTCTTTTATTATGTTTAGGTATGTTCCATGATTTTCTGATATCTCCTAGACGTTTAACATACGAGGCTATTGTATTTTGTTAAGGGCTTTTTCACCATCTAATGTGATGAACATGTGGCTTTTTTCCTTGAGTTTGTTTACATAGTATAATACTTGATTAATTTTCATATATTGAACCATCCCTGAATTTCAGTGGTGAAATTTACTTGATCATGTTAAACAATGGTTTTGATGTGTCCTTAGATTCAGTTTGCGAGAATTTTATTGAGAAATTTTATGTTAATATTCATAAGTGAAATTAGTCTGTAATTCTTTGTTTGGTCATTGTGTGGTTTAGTTATCAGAGTCATTATGGCTCCATAGAATGAATTGAGTAATGTTCCTTCTGTTTCAATTTTGTGGAGGAGTTTGAGGAATATTGATATTAGTTCTTCTTTGAAAGTCTGGTAGAATTCTGCACAAAAGCATTCTGGCCCTGAGTACTTTTGGTTGAGCAGTTTTGTTGACCATTTCTATATCCTTATGGGATATGGGACTGTTTAGATAGTTTACCTGATCTTGATTTAACTTTGGTGCAATGTTATCTGTCAAGAAATCATCCATTTTTTTCTAGATTTTTCCAGTTCTATAGAGAATAGGCTTTTGTAGTAAGTTCTGGTGATTTTTTTTGAATTTTCATAGTTTCGTAGTTATGTCTCTCTTTTCATTTATGATTTTGTTACTCAGTACAGAGTATTTTGGATACTCAGTACTCTTTAGTTATTTTGGCTAAAGGTTTATCTATCATGTTTATTTTCTCAAAGACCCAGCTCTTGGTTTTGTTGATTCTTTGTATAGTTCTCTTTGTTTCTACCTGGTTGATTTAAGCTCTGATGTATACTATTTCCTGCCCTCTACTCCTCTTTGGTGTGTTTGCTTCTTTCTGTTCTAACGCTTTCTAGTATACTCTTAAGTTTCTTGTATGGGGTCTCTCCAATTTCGTTTTGTTGTTTTTGTTGGTTTTATGTTTGTTTGTTTTTTTGTTGTTGTTTGTTTTTTCCCTTTTATTGGACATTTTCTTTATTTACATTTCAAGTGTTATCGCTTTTCTAGGTCTCCATTCTGGAACTCCTCCTATCCCATCCCTCCTTCACCTACCTCTATGAGGGTGTTCCTCCATTCACCCACCCACCCACCCACTCCTGCTTTCCCACCCTGGCATTCTCCTGCACTGAGGCATCAAACCCCCTCAGGTCCAAGGACTGTTCCTCCCACTGATGTCCAACAAGGCCATTTTCTTTCACATATGCAGCCAGAAACATTGGTCCCTCCATGTGTACTCTTTGGTTGCTGATCCAGTCCCCTGGAGCTCTGAGGGGCTCTGGCCAGTTGACACTGTACAACCATGGGGCTGCAAACTCCCTCCCCTCCTTCATTTCCTTCTCCAACTCCTCCATCAGGGATCCTGTTTCCACTCCAATGGTTGTCTCCAAGCATCTGCCTCTGTATTTATTAGGATCTGGCAGAGCCTCTCAGGATGCAGCTATATTACAAATCAGTAGCCTTCCTCTATTTAAAGGATAAACAAGCTGAGAAAGAAATCAGGGAAATGACACCCTTCACAATAGTCACAAATAATATAAAATATCTTGGTGTGACTCTAACCAAGCAAGTGAAAGATCTGTATGACAAGAACTTTAAGTCTCTGGAGAAAGAAATTGAAGAAGATTTCAGATGGATGGAAAGATCTCTCATGCTCATGGATTGACAAGATTAATATAGTAAAAATGAACATCTTGCTGAAAGCAATCTACAGATTCAATACAATCCCCATCAAAATTTCAACTCAATTCTTCATAGAGTTAGAAAGAACAACTTGCAAACTCATTTAGAACAACAACAGCAACACCAAAAATTAGGATAGTGGAAAACTGTTCTCAACAATAAAAGAACTTTTGGGGGAATCACCATCACTGATCTCAACCTGTATTATAGAGCAATTGTGATAAAAACTGTATAGTATTGGTACAGAGAAAAGCAGGTAGATCAATGGAATAGGACTGAAAATCCAGAAATGAACCAATGACCTGTGGTCACTTAATCTTTGACAAA
>JADRCD010213019.1:4781-16125 GCA_019843815.1 Montemys delectorum
GAGAGAGAGAGAGAGAGAGAGAGAGAGAGAGAGAGGAGAAATTTTTCCAGAAGCAAAAAGTTATAAGTCTGTTTTGCTTTCCTTATTTCACATAGCTTCCAGTACAATGAAACACAGATTTTTTTTTTTTCGAATCTATTTAAACTATGCAAACTGGTTTAAAATTTCTCTAGGTTTCTTTACAAAAACATTGTAAAATCTTTCTGTAATATCATCAGTAATCTCAATTCAAAATTCAATATAGATTTTTTTCTATATAATAATGCCAAATGAGTAAGGAAGAAAGTTTTACAAGAAGCCTAGGCTGTGCACAGGGCTGCCACATGCTCCACATTTGGCAATAACACTGAGGAAGTTCACGTACCACGTCCACACCACTCCCGACTTGGTGAGTGCCAAGGAAAACTGAGCTCCACACTCAATCTGGCACACCCCCTGGCCATTTAGTCTCTCAATGTTCTGGGGAATATTACAGCCTTCACTTCCTCCTCGGCCCAATTTTCCAAAATCACCATCACCCCAGGAAAACACCAAACCTAGGTTTAAAAAAATAAATACCTCGAGTAAATAGTTTGTAACATTCATACCCAGCCAGAAACCTACCATCACAATCAGCTCTTACCTTCATCAGTCAGAGCCAATGTCTGTGCATCTCTGCTTCCACATGCAACCTGGATTACTCTGTGACCAAGAAGGACTTTTACCTACTCAATGACAAATTTAAAACAGAATGAAACATGGGAACTGAGAAAACAAAGTCAATAACATTCAAGTCTTTAAAAACCTAGATTTAAGGCTAGATATTATTTATAAGCAATAAAAATGTGTATACTCACCATTTTGGGCTTCAGTTGTGTTGTATTATCACCATGTCCCAATCGGCCATACTCGCCAAGGCCCCAGGTGTACAGTTCCCCACTGGATGTCAGGGCTGCACTATGAGAACTCCCACAGGCTATGTCCCTGATCCGCTTCGTTTTCAGGGCCTCTATGAGCCTTGGCTTGTCACAGTTCCTAAGGTAAGAGTAAATTATACTCCTTATCAAACGTCTTTTCACAGAGGTGGCCCATCTCTGGTGTCTGTCTGTCTCTCTCTCCATACACACACACACACACACACACACACACACACACACACACATCTCTCTAACTATCAAACCTTAAAAGAGTATATAAAATCACAGTATATCCATCCAGGTTTTTAAATTTTTAATATTTATTTTAATTAATAAATTGTAAAAAAAATAAAAAATAAAAAAATAAATTGTAACCTTAATTTTCTGCAAAATAACTATGAAAACACACTATTATTACTAGTTAACAGTTCCTTGTTAATGGGTCATAATGGGTCAGATTGAAGAAAGAAGCCTTACATTCTGCTGAAGTGTCCAAGTTTCCCATCATCACCTTCACCCCACGAGAACACCTTCCCATCCACAGTCAAGGCTGTAGCATGCCGGCCACCTGCAACATTCATATAGGGGAAGGTTGTCAAAGGTTTGTGCTATCCATTCTGCTTGGAATATAGCATGTACTCAATGTGTATGTGTCGACTAAATGAGTAAACAGAATTATCACCACAGTTATCATACAAGCTGTCTAAGTGTAAAATAAAAAGACTTTTAGTAAACTATAAATTGTTGAAATATTTTACCTACAAAGAAGCAGCAAAATAATAATGACTGTTAATGAGGCTTCAGTTGCTTTTAGTATATAAGAAGCCAATACTTAGATAAAATAAAAATGAGCACATTATAATTAGGCAGGCTGTTATCACAAATAGCAATGTGTACACCAGTGGAACTTTTCAGAGCCACCATTTTGAAAGCATATGCGGCTTATGCTCTTCCCAGGCACTCTGAGTCAAATATCTGCCTCAGGTTATAGGCATGAACTCTAGCTATACAGTCAAGGCTCTTCAAACTTTTGAGTGTCAGGGCACTGCAGCAGATGAGATTCCTGGTACCCAGCATTCATTTTCTACTCTTTATCCTCAACAAAAGACCCCATATTATCAGGGACAACAACTTCCACTCTAAAGAGGTACTGCATGAGGCTAGAGTATTATAGCCACCTTCCCACAGCGAGAGGCCAGAAGAACCAGGGTTCTTCACAGGCAGATGCCTTATAGATGGGCCCAGACCCTAACCTTAGAGCAGTGGTTCTCAACCTTCCTAAAGCTACTACCCTTTAATACAATTCTTCATGTCTTGCTGAACCCACAACCATAAAACTATTTCATTGCTATTTCATAACTATAATTTTGCTGCTAAGTCATAATGTAAATATCTGATATGCAGAATATCTGATATATGACCCCCCAAAAGTGGTTGTGACCCACAGATTGAGAACCACTGCCCTAGAGGTTAACAGAGTAGAAAAGTCAATTCTTGTTTTGCATAAGCTACTACCATTTAAATTGTCTGTTACACATGACTATATCGTATCCTATCCAGTATGAGCATGAATTGAGCTTGGTATCTAGAGTTCAGTTCCATTCCTTAGGAACCTAGCATAGTGCTTCAGAAAAACATTCAGCAAAGCCAAAGCTGAAACTGAAGGACAGCAATAACTCATTTGAAAAATATCTTTCTCCTTAACTGAAGGTCCTTTAGGGAATCTTATGAAAGCCACTGACTTCTATAGTAAAATAATATAGTTAAGGAACAGACTTTGTAGTTTCCTAGCTTCAACATGCTGGGCCTGATACAATCACTGTAGATCTGAACACACTATCTTTTTACACACCCACACACCTAAAATGCCAACAATGCTGGCTTTGAACAACCTTTACTAAGTACTAAATTGTAGACCACCCAGGGATTTATAGTATCCACCTTTTCTTCAAAGTAGTTAACTAAAAACCTTGAAAAACAACACAAGGACACTTCAGGAAGTTACTTAAGGACCTTAATCACTTGCGGGGGGAAAAGCTTATTAGGAACTGAGCACTGATGTACATACCTGAGTGAACTGCTACCTTCTTGACCACGTAGCTGCTGAGGGCTGTAATCTGCCGAGGAATAGGAACCGTCCCACTAGACATACCCAGGCCTAGCCGGCCATTTGTGGCTTCTCCACAAGAATACACCTTCCCTTCCACAGTCACTGCAAGAAGTCAAAAGAAGTGTCCCCTTCAGAACATAAAAGCTATTGTTTTATGTGTGCCAAACATTATTTTTTCGAATATTAGAATTATCATACCTGCAAACAAGCTCTTAGAACCACCAGCCACCTGAACCACATTCAGAGCTGACAGAGTCTCAGAAAATGAAGGAACCTTTATCTAGAATAGGATATTTAAAACAACAAAAGGAAAAAGATAATGTTTAAACTTTTTAAATCATAAGTGATCTTACCAGATAATATACAGAACAGCTGTTAGTTTCTGATTACCTTAGCCACAAGAGTCCTTAGCTCTTACATGTACAAGCTAAAGTATTTTAAAAATGAAAGAATACTATTAGATTGTCTTAAAGTGGATTTGCAGGGTAGACATACAATTAGACTAGGAGCTGGAGAAATGATTCAGTCCAGGGCTTGCCTCACAGGCATGGAGATTTGAGTTCAACCCCCAGTATATAAAAGAGTCAGGCATGGTTTACAATCTCAATTCTGGGGAAGAAATGTGGCTAGACCCTTTGGGACTTGCTGGTTAGCCAACCTAGCCTAAAAAAATAAGTCAGTTGTTGGTAATATTTGAATCCTCAAACAGAAACATGAACGTTCACAAATTTTAACTTTTCCACCTAGGTACTGAGAACATTTCTGTACTAAAAGTACCACCCCCATACATACACAGGTTCAGGTGTTTGAACATTTAGTCTCCAGCTTGTGGTACTATTCTGGAAAGTACCACAAGAATCTTCAGTATACTGAAGATTGTGTAGCAGATAGGAGCTAGATGGAGAAAATGAAACAGTTGGAAGCTGGCCTTGAGGAAGCACAACTCTGCGGGTAGCCTTCTCTCTGCATCCTGGTCTGCTCAGACTTAATTAAGCAAGCTACCACCACCATGACTGTGTCCCTCTCAAATGTGGGCCCAAACAAATCTTTCTTTCCTTGAGTTGCTTCTTTAAGGTATTGTGTCACAGCAACAAAAAAGGTCAAACAGTACACAATACAAAGATAAAGCAAAAGGGTAACTTGCACTTCCAGTCACTGCCTTGTTCACTCTCTTTGACTTTGACTCACATCTCGTGTACAAACTGGGCATGGTGAGCAAAGGCAGACAAGGGAGTTAAAGGCCAGCCTGTCTCAAAAAGAAAAAAGAAAAAAAGAAAAAGAAAAGAAAGTAAATTATGTTTCTATTTTCCATTGTAGATAGATGTGGTTTAAGTTAAAAATTCTCAAAGAAACTCTTTATTATGATGCAGGGATTTTTTTTACCAACTTGGGACTGCAACCTGAAGTGTGAACTAAAAACAAGCTCTGGCACAGATGAGACACCTAGCTCTACTTGCCATTGCCCCCTTCAAAATGGGCATCAGGATCCTTAGGGAATAAATGCAATTTAAGGTTTCCCAAATAAAAATAAAAATTGCCAGGCAGTGGTGGCACACGCCTTTAATCCCAGCACTTGGGAAGCAGAGGCAGGTGGATTTCTGAGTTCGAGGCCAGCCTGGTCTACAGAGTGAGTACCAGGACAGCCAGGCTACACAGAGAAACCCTGTCTCAAAAAACCTAAATAAATAAATAAATAAATAAATAAATAAATTCAAGTACAAACATTAAAGAAGTTTAAGTAAGTTAAGTCTCTGCTTCTTGACACTGCAGGTAACAGAGGGGCATGACTAAAGATGTTATCACAGAATACTAAAAAGAGCAGACTTCATCTCAGAGTTAGTTGTCTCCTAATACTCAAATTTGGAGTTAATTGGTTTTGGGACTCAAGATATTATACAATGAATTCAATCCTAGTTCAAATGTATTATTTGTCGTCGTTATTTTTATTGTGGGTGATCCTATCTTTTTTGTAAGTAACTACTTTACAAATTAGCCTTCAACCAAATTATTTATGAACTGAAGTTAAAGCATGGGAGCTGTCATACAGCTTTTCCTTGGTCTCATGACTTATTAATAGTGAGTAAGTATCTACCCATGAGCCATACCCCGATGACAAGTGTGTACATCCAGGTGCATTTTTACCACTTCTCTGTGCTCACAAAGCATCTTCTCCATAAAAGCTATTCTACCTTAAATACCCAGTAAGCAAAAGTCACAACTTACCCATCTTTGTACCACTATGGCATTTATACATTATTGTCTAAGTATTTTATTATACTGAAGGCAAGACATAATTATAACCTACAGTTTTACTTATACATTTCAAATCATTTCACATTTTAGTTTATGCTCTACTCTTTTAGATAGGCAGAATACAACTATGTCTAAAGGCTGGAGACTTCTCACAAACTCAATTTGACAATGTGCATTACTGTTGAAAACTGAATTTCCTAAGCCACATCTAGAAAGTACATCCTTAAAGAGTCTGACTCCTGCCTCCTGCTGAGCCTCAGACAGAAGCAACAGTAAGCACTCCCAGCAGCCACAGGGCATAAATAAGTACCTTGGAGCCTTTAAGTCCACCAAGCTGGTCCTTGTCATTCAGTCCCCACACAAACACTTTGGTTCTTATTGTAGCTGTTGATTCCAAGCCTGGAGTCTTCTTTCTAATAAGACTAGACAGGAAAACAAAGTAGAAACAAAGCTTACTCAACACAAAGCACTTAAAACACAAAAGAGCACCTCCAAGTAATGAGCACATTCTAGCCACTCTTAGAACTCCTACAAGATTTGCTTTAACACAATAAACCCCGCAATGTGTATGAGTAAGGGTTCCATGGGACCAACACTTCTATAAACATATGTGAAAATTGTAGATTGTAACTCTATCTTACCTTTACTACAATAAACATATATATGTTACTTTGTTTTGGTTTTGTTGGTTTGCCTGTTTGCTTGTTTGTTTGTCTTTGAGATAGGATCTCACTATGTAATCCTGTCTGGCATGGAATATGTAGCCCAGTCTAGCATGAACCTCACTAGGTAGACTGGGCTGTTCTGAGATCTGCATGCCTCTGCCCCCTGAGTGCTAAGATAACAGGTGTGCATTGCCATACCCAATAACATGTTATCTTTTAATAGCAAAATTTATATTTTAGCCTTTTATTGATGGAGAACATTCTGATAGCAAATCAATTGGTCATTCCTCCACCATAAGATTCTATGAGACAAAACACCTATGGTCCAGTGCATATCTGCTTACTTCTTATACACAAATAAATATTACAATGTTTCACTAGCTCAAGACAAGTCCTACTTGTCAACAGGGTACTCAAAGAACAGAATTCAACTGGATCTGTGGAGCCACTGGGGAAGAGTTCTAACAGATTCTACCTCGAAGTATGCCTTGTGGCATGTGGGGGACATGGGTGGGGCATTGTACCTAGACATGTGTATGGTCATTTTATTTCTCAAGGAAAAGAATTAAACAGATTTAACTACATGATATTGGAGTTCTTCTGATATAGACACACATCAGGCAATATGCTACTTTACTTTCTTCCTTTATATCCTCTGTTTACAATACAAGCTACAATGTCTGGCCACTGGCCTACTAGGCTAGAGGTTCTGCCATCTTCTTATTCCTGAGTTGCTACATACTTTGCTGAACCCATCTCCTGATGTGTCCTCAAAGGTAGGAAACTCAATCAACATCAGCCACAGCACTAGCTCTCAACTTGATGAAAGTCTCATAGTGCACGAGACAGTGTTAAGATTTTTCTCAGCTGGTATTTTGAGGCCAACGGCTAAAACCCTGCCCCCCCCCCCCCCGTCCCTTTTTCTTAAACTTGTTTTTAGATCTATTTTTACAAGGAATGGAAGATTTTGGGTTCTAGAAACTACCCTTTATATAGACTTTTTTTTAAAGCATGTTATATAAGAATAAATATTTGCTTTAGGAGATCAAACCCCATTGGTATGGGAATAAAATGTAAAAAAGCTGACTTACTTGATAAAAGGCAAAGTAGAACAAATTAATATACAAGGTACCAGATTACCATGTAATAGATTTTTGGTCAAAATATGGCTGAGAAACAAGAGCTGACATTGAGAATATTCAATGAATGGTACCATGTTAATTACTGAATGGTCAGCTAATCATCATTACTATGTACACATGCAATTTGGGAGCTGGTTGAGACAAACTGTTGGACTGCTAATTAATTCAGCTAGTATTAGTTAATTAATAGTATTATTTAGAAATTTAAAGATGCATCCAAATGTCCATTTTCCCGTTATTGCATTCAACCATTTAAAGAAAAAAAAAACCAAACTCATCACTAAGTCATGATTACCTCACATATATAATAGATATACTAATTAGACCTGCCCAATTCATTTTAGTGGCCACTAAATGAGAAGACATTAATCTACAATTCTCACATATACTGTAGATAAGCTAGTATATGCATATAGTATTTCTTTTCATATTCTATGAAGAAGTTTTAAAATAAGGCAGGGCAGCATCTAAAACCAATAACCTGGCTCACCCACAGTTGCTGGCCCACTCATGACTAAGAGCATGTATTGAGCAGTAATACAGATAGAACTACTTGCCCTGTCTCCTTACATCACTGAAAGCAACTCAGAGCAAAGTGTGCTTGTTCAACTGAGTTGGTGCCAAAGCCCATGGAAGGAAGGCTCTGGCTCTACTAGGAATTCAACAGTCTCAGCAATGTTGGATAAGCAGCAATATGTTTGGCACTTGTTTGCTGGAACAATTCCACATGCACAGACTCATCTATAAAAGCACAACCTGTAAAGAAAGTGCATCTACAATGCTGCTGCTAGGACTGCAAATGAGGCCTAAAGTAGCCCTTGTGCCATATATGTCTTCCAACACACAGATGAAGAATTTGTTGGCCCTGGCATATGCTACTCGATTTCTTTTGCCTGCTCACCCTGCTTCATAAAACACTGACTCTTTCTGTCAGAGGCAACATTCCACTGTAGCCCCTCTAGGCAGCACGAGCTCCCTTCACTTCCCAGTTCCAAACTGATGTAAATGAGACGGTCTGATTTCAGTTTTTAAGTTCCCCACAGAAACCATCCACAGGCATGCGCTGAATGATTACTACAGTCATCACCATCACTATTCCACACAAAGTCAGGAAGACTCCATAACAATTATATGGAAGGCTAACAAGGAAGGCTAACAGGAAGACTAACAAGAAGTCGTAAGACTCCATAACAATTATATACAACAAGCTAAAGACAATCCACAAACAGTTTTAGAACAATGTCCACGTACTTAATGCTGTCAAAGTGTAAACTTAAAATTGCTGAAATGGAAGATTATGCTTAGTATATTCTACCATAATAAAGCAAAATTAAAACAACTCGCCATAAAATGTATACTATACCATGATTACAGAAAAACATCTTTTGGCATAGGGAGAAAAAAGGAAGCTACAAGGACTTACACCAAAACAGAGACAATTCAGGTTAAAAGGAAAAAGTAAACTTTGTTTTCAATTCTCTCTCATGATTATGTTTTTGAAATGTGTATGTTTTATGTTTTATTTTCTTGCAAGTTAATTATTCTTGAAACCAACCCCAACTAAATCTATCACGCACTCCAGTAGGCACGATGCTATCCTCATTCAAAATGAGCATTTACTCCTGTGACTGGGACAGAATGCAAGTGAGAACGACAGTAGGAACTCTCACCTCCCAGTGCTGCCCTTGTCATCCTCCTCTTCCTCATTATCTGAAGCCAGAAAAGGAACTGCAGCCAAATCCTCCTCCTCGGCACGGATGCGTCCCAGCAGGATGAGTCCGTGGATTTTGCAGTCAATTCCTGAGCTTCTGCACTGTTTTATTGCAATCTCAATGTACCTGTGGTACTGGATAAGAAAACAATGAGTACAAACACCTCAGACTCAAACAGACAATGTTCTGGAAGGATGGGAGATCAAAAACTGCATCTGTTATTCCACGTGTCTGGATAGACGTCCAAGATAAAAAAGCCACCAATGTCAAAGTAACAGAAAGAATAGAGACAGTTAAAAGAAGGTGAGGTGGGTTTTATTTTTTCCCCCACGTAGAAGCCAGTTAACTCATCTGAGCACACCAAGAAGTATGACAGCCCTAAAGGGACAAATAGCTCCCAGTGAAAGCATGAGAACTGCCAAAACAGGATGGGTGTTGGAAATTCAAACTGGAGGCAGACTTTCAAGTTAACTAACACCACAAACCACACACTACAAAGAGGTGAAAGAATCTGAAATTGAACCTTTCTAACACCAGCCACTGCCTGGGGAGCAGGTGACCTCACAGCTAGGCAGTGGGAATGTGGCAAGAACACCAAAGAGACTGAGGCAAGTCTGCCTGTCTTCGAGGGGTAAGGGATCCTGGGATTGAGAAATCCCATGAAACAAGTAAATGAGACCCAGGGAAAGGGCTGCAAAATCTGGAGCATGGTGCAGCATCAAAGCCAGGAGCCCCAGACCCAAGCTACACTGAAGAGCTGCACAAGCAAGTATGAGTCTATAAGCCAAGATCTGCAGCCAACCCCACCCAGGCCATAAGCAAAAAGATAGCAGGTTGCATGGAGTTTGTGGCGGCAGAATGTGGCACAGTGTACTGAAGCACAGAACAAACACAGGGACAAGCTCTCTCCAGTCAGGTTCAAGAAGCATCAATGAGAATGGAATACTTTCTATTTTATTCTACATTGCTTTTAATTATTAATTTTTGATTTTAGCATTCTAGTTTTTATATATGCATCTTTTGTAATTTTAAATTTTTAATTCTTTTTCCATATTTACATTCTGGTATCTTAAGTATTCAACTGATCTGCTGTACCTTAGACACCGTTGGAAAAGGTACTTAGGTATGTCTGTGCCTCTTTTCTCTAAATCTGATATACAATGCTTTCTACTGCTATTTTTACTCCTCTAACCTATCTATATACTTTCCTTTGTACTCTATTTCTTTTTCTTCCCACAGTTCCTTCATTAAGTACTTAACTACTGATACTCTTAACTCCCATATGCTTGTAACATTTCCCTCAACCAATACACTAGTGTCGCTGTCTCCAAGTCTTATAGGGATACAAGTGAGGGACACAAAATTTACTCCTACAGCTAACACTGGGGCTACTGTCAAAGCATCATCACAACTGTTACTTCAGTCACTTTTCCCTGAACATAAACCCAAGTAAAGACAATCCACATGGCTCACATGAAGGAAAAGAAAGAAAAAAAGGACAGGGAGAAAAGCAACCCAAAGGCAGGCAGGCAGGCAGGCAGGCAGACAGACAGACAGACAGACACAGACACACACACACACACACACACACACACACACACACACACACACTAAGAGATCCACAGAAGAAATTCAAACGGCATGTGAGAACCTCTGCCCACTGAGACTAGCACCAATTCCTGACAGGGACATGGGCTATGTAAATGCAGAAAGGAACTGAGCATACATACACTCATTCATTCATTGCTCTAGATAGATAAAGATGCGAGGTGACAAACTGTCTTGGGCTCTTGCCACTCTGACTTCCCTGCAAATGATAAGACGTTAAACTCAGCTACAATGAACTCTTTACCTTTATGTTGTTTTGTCAAAATATTTTATCACAGTAACCAGAAAAGAAACCAAGACACTAACTCACTGAATTAAATGGCAAGATCCAACTATCTGTTGTCTCCAAAGACTGAATCAAAAGTTGGAAATCAACATACCAAGCAACTGGGAGTTGCAAACAAGCTGGTACCAATTTCCACATCTGATAACACAGTCTTCAAGCCACAACTATGCAGAAGAGATAAAGAGGGTTGCTACAAACGGAGCCAGTGAGATGGCTCACCAGGTAAAGGCACCTGTCTCCAATTCTGACAACACAAATTTGATTTGAGTCAGTTCTCTCATCCACATATGTGCCATGGTACACTAGATAGGTAGGTAGGTAGGTAGGTAGGTAGGTAGGTAGGTAGATGGACAGATAAGTAAGTAAACTGTAATAAAAATTACAAAAAGATTAAAAAGTACAGAGGGCTACTACATGTTAATAAAGGGAACAATTCATCAAGAGGACCTAACTATTGAAAGTATTGAATTTAGAGCTTGGGGCTCTAAATTCCACAAAATAAACACTAAAAGGCGTGAAAGGTTACATAGATCATGACAAAGTAATAGTGAGAAACTTCAATACCCTACTCTCATATTAGATATAAGAGCAGATGAGCCAACCAAACTAAAAACTAAATCATCATCATCATCATCATCATCATCATCATCATCATCATCATCATCATCATCA
>JADRCD010213021.1:0-15043 GCA_019843815.1 Montemys delectorum
CCTATCCTTCCCAGCTCTACACGGTAAGGAAGGCTTTTCCATGGTTTTTCTGTTTCTTGCCTTTCTTAAGAGTGCCCTCAAAAGCATGATCCTTTAGAGAATGAGTCTCTGTTACTCCAAGGGACTTTATGATCTCATCATAGTCCACATCAGGCTTGAATACCTTACAAGAAATTGTGTCTCCTGTTTGGTAGCTTCTGCCCAAAAGGAATGAGAGCTCTTGTCTTATCTCTCTTTAGACAGTCCTAGCTTTTCTGGGGTGTCCAGTGAGTTAATGGCATATGACTATAGCTTTCTAAAGAACTAAAGAGACATAGTTGATCAGCCATTAGTTGATTTTTATTGTTGTAAAGGTGACTTTGTACATCCTTTGGAAAGCTGGGAAACTCTTCATCAATGACCATGACTGAAGGAACAATCTTTAGTGGAACTTATAGTAGAGACTGGGGTGAGTGGCACAGGAGAGCTGACTGGTGTGATGTACGTATGCACTGGAAAACTAAAGCCAGAAGAGATTTAAGACAGTGCTGCATATAATGGCAGAGAAAGAAACTGTTCTATATAATAAAGTAAAAGATACAACATAAAATAGCACAGAATAGAATGGGATAATCATATTCAGGGGAGGCAGAGTGGCATGGGAGGCATTGATTGTTGCACACATAGGACAGAAGCTGTTTAAAAACATTTTCCAATACCCACACTGCAGTTAGCTCTGCTACATGATGCTCATCGTAAAACACAGAATGACTTCAACGTGTGTATTGAGGAACACTTTGAGTACAGTAAAAGTGTTTCATGTGCTCATGTTTGAGTTTTTTTTCAGTCAGCAGTCCTGTGGCTTGTGACGCCTTTGGGTCACCTAAGACCATCAGAAAACACAGGTATTTATATTATGATTCATAATAGTAGCAAAATTACAGTTATGAATTAGCAACAAAAATGAATTTATGGTTGGAGGTTACCACAACAAAAGGAAGTGTATTGGCCTTCTGGTTTCCACCTGTGCTGGGAGCAGAGCCTGGGCTCTGGACACAAACCCACACAGCCTACATCCCAGTTCCAGCTTGACTCCTCAGGTATTCTGATACATCCATGATCACAGATGAGACCCAAAACCCTGACCCAATACCCAGCATAACTGAGATCCCTGCGATCCTGGGACATATATATCCCACCCAGCCAAAGACCTCCGTGCCTTCCAGTTTCCATCTGGGCTGGGAGCAGAGCCTCAGCTCTGGATCCAAACCCACACAGCCCACACCCCAGTTGCAGCTCTACTCCCCAGGTATTCTGACAAATCTAGGATCACAGGCTCACAGGATCACATGAAGGACAGGCTCCAGTCAGAGACAGGGAGGCCAGATAACACCAGAGATAACCAGATAGTGAGAGGCAAGGGAAAGAACATAAACAACAGAAACCAACTTGACTTGGCAACATCAGAATCCAGTTCTCCCATCATAGCAAGTCCTAGATACCACAATACATCTATAAACCAAGATTCAGGTTTAAATTCTCATATCATGAAGATGATAGAGGACTTTAAGAAGGACATAAATAATTCCCATAAAGATATACAGGAGAACACAACTAAACAAATAGAAGTCCTTAAAGAGAAAATCCCTTAAAGAAACACAGGAGAACACAATCAAACAGGTGAAGGAATTGAACAAAACTGTCCAGGATCTAAAAATGGAAATAGAAACATTAAAGGAAACACAAGGGAGACAGCCATGGAGATGAAAAACCTAGGAACGAACAGGAGTCACAAATGTAAGCATCACCAACAGAACACAAGAAAGAGAAGAGAGAATCTCATCTGTAGAAAATACTATAGAAGACATCGACACAACAGTCAAGGAAAATACAAAAAGCAAAAACATTCTATCTCAAAACATTCAAGTAATCCAGGACGCAATGAAAAGACTGAATCTAAGAATAATAGGTAGAGAAGAGAGTGAAGATTCCCAACTAAAAGAGCCAGCAAACATCTTCAGCAAAATTATAGAAGAAAATTTCCCTAACCTAAAGAAAGACATGCGCATAAACACACAAGAAGCCTACAGAAAACTAAACAGATGGGACCAGAAAAGAAATTCCTCTCATCACATAATAATTAAAACACCAAATGCGCTAAACAAAGAAAGAATATTGAAAGCAAAAAGGTCAAGTAATATATAAAGGCAGACCTATCAGAATCACACAAGACTTCTCATCAGAGGCTATAAAAGTCAAAAGATCCTGGGAAGATGTCAGACAGACCCTAAGAGAACAAAAATGACAACCCAGGCTAATATATCAAGCAAAACTGCCAATTACCATAGATGGAGAAACCAAGGTATTCCAAGACTAAACTAAATTTAAACAATATCTTTCCACTAATCCAGGCCTACAGAGGATACTAGAAGGAAAAGTCCAACACAAGGAGGGAAACTACACCAAAGAAAAAGCAAGAAATTAATCTCTTCACAACAAACCCAAAAGAAGAGAAATACACAAACATAATTTCATATATAACTACAAAAATAACAGGAATCAACAATCATTGGTTCCTAATATTTCTCAACATCAATGTGCTCAGTTCCCCAATAAAAAGATATAGGCTAACACACTGGATACACATTTTTGCTGCATACAGGAAACATACTTCAGTGACAAAAGGCTGGAAAAAAATTTTCCAAGCAAATGGCCCCAAGAAACAAGTTGGAGTAGCCATTTTAATCTCCAATAAAATAGACTTTCAACCAAAAGTTATCAAAAAAGGATAAGGAAGGACACTACATACTCATCAAAGGAAAAATCCACCAAGATGAACTCTCAATTCTGAACATCTATGTTCCAAATGCAAGGGAACCCACATTTGTAAAAGAAATGTTACTGAAGCTGAAAGCACACATTGAACCTCACACAATAATAGTGGGAGATTTTAACACTCCACTCTCACCATGAACAGATCATGGAAACAGAAACTACATAGAGATATGATGAAACTAAAAGAAGTTATGAACCAAATTCATTTAACAGATATCTACAGAATATTTTACCCTAAAACAAAAGAATATACCTTCTTCTCAGCACCTCATGGTACGTTCTCAAAAATCAACCATATACTCAGACACAAAACAAACCTCAACAGATACAAGAACATTAAAGTAATCCCATGTATTCTATCAGACCAACATGGACTAAGGCGGGTCTTCAATTGCAACAGAAACAACAGAAAGCCCACATACATGTGGAAGCTGAATAACTATCTACTTAGTGATAGCTTGGTCAGAGAAGAAATAAAGACAGAAATTAAGTACTTTTTAAAATTCAATGAAAATGGAAGCACAACATATCCGAACTCATGGGACACAATGAAAGCAGTGCTAATAGGAAACCTCATAGCTCTAAGTGCCTCCAAAAAGAAACTGGAGAGAGCTTACACTAGCAGCTTAACAACACACCTGAAATCTCGAGAAGAAAAGAAGCAAATACACTCAAGAGGAGTAGACAGCAGGAAATGATCAAGCTCAGGGCTGAAATCAACCAAGTAGAAACAAAAAGAACTATACAAAGAATCAGCCAACCCAGGAGCTGGTTCTTTGAGAAAATTAACAAGATAGATAAACCCTTAGCCAGAATAAACAGAGGGCACAGAGACAGTATCCATATTAACAAAATCAAGAATGAAAAGGGAAACATAACAACAGACACTGAGGAAATTAAAAAAAAAAAAATCAGATCCTACCACAAAAGTCTATACTCAACAAAACTGGAAAACTGGATGAAATGGACAATTTTTTTAGACAGATACCAGGTACCAAAGTTAAATCAGGATCAGATTAACCATCTGAACAGTCCCATAACCCACAAGGATATAGAAGCAGTCATTAAAAGTCTCCCAAGCAAAAAGGACAAGAGCCAGAGGGTTTTAGTGCAGAATTCTATTAGACCTTTAAAGATCTAATGCCAATACTTCTCAAACTGTTCCATAAAGTAGAAACAGAAGGAACACCACTCGATATTTCTATGAAGCCACACTTAAACTGATACCTAAACCACAAAAAGACCCAACAAAGAAAGAACTACAGGCCAATTTCCCTTATGGATATCAGTGTAAAAATACTGTACTGGCTGGTTTTGTGTGTCAACTTGACACAAGCTGGAGTTATCCCAGAGAAGAGAGCTTCAGTTGGGGAAGTGCCTCCATGAGACCTAGCTGTGGGTCATTTTCTCAATTAGTGATCAAGGGGGTAGGGCCCCTTGTGGGTGGTGCCATCTCTGGGCTGGAAGTCTTGCATTCTATAAGAGAGCAGGCTGAGCAAGCCATGAGAAGCAAGCCAGTAAGGAACATCCCTCCATGGCCTCTGCATCAGCTCCTGCTTCCTGACCTGCTTGAGTTCCAGTCCTGACTTTCTTGTGATAAAAAGGAATGTGGAAGTAAGCCAAATAAACCCTTTCCTCCCCAACTTGCTTCATGGTCATGATGTTTGTACAGGAATAGAAACCCTGACTAAGACAAATACTCAATAAAATTCTCACAAATCTAATCCAAGAACACATCAAAACGATCATCCACAATCATCAAGTAAGCTTCATCTCAGGAATACAGGGATGGTTCAATATACAGAAATCCATCAATGTAATCCACTATATAAACAAACTCAAAGGAAAAAACTACATAATCATTTCATTAGATGCTGAAAAGTCCTTGACAAAATACAACACCCAATCATGTTTAAAGTATTAGAGAGATCAGGAATTCAAGGTCCATACCTAAAAATAATAAAAGGAACATACAGAAAACCAATAGCCAACATCAAACTAAATGGTGAGAAACTCAAAGCAATCCCATTAAAATCATGGACAAGACAGGCTGCACACTCTCTCCCTACCTATGTAATATAGTACTTGAAGTTCTAGCCAGAGCAATTAGACAACAGAATGAGATCAAAGGAATGCAAATTAAGATGGACGAAGTCAAGATATCACTGTTTGTAGATGATATGATAGTATATATACACGACTGCATCTTGGTGTCACTCTAACCAAGCAAGTGAAAGATCTATATGACAAGAACTTCAAATCCCTGAAGAAAGAAATCAAAGAAGATCTCAGAAGATGGGAAGATCTTCCATGCTCATGGATTGGCAGGATTAATATAGTGAAAATGGCCATCTTGCCTAAAGCAATCTACAGATTCAATGCAATCCCCATCAAAACTCCAACTCAATTCTTCATAGAGTTAGAAAAAGCAATTCTCAAATTCATTTGGAATAACAAAAAACCTAGGATATCGAAAACTACTCTCAGCAATAAAAGAACTTCTAGGGGAAATCACCAAGCTGTAGTACAGAGCAATTGTGATAAAAAAAAAAAAAAACTGTATGATATTGGCACAGAAAAAGGCAAGGAAATCAACTGAATAGAACTGATGACCCAGAAATGAACCACACACCTATGGTCACTTGATCTTTGACAAAAGAGATAAAACCATCCAGTGGCTCAACTGTCAGTCAACACGTAGAAGAATGCAAATCGATCCATTTTATCTCCTTATACAAAGCTCTCCTTATACAAAGTCAAGGACCTCCACATAAAGCCAGATAAACTGAAAGTAATAGAAGAGAACATGGGGAAGAGCCTCAAACACATGGGCACAGGGGAAAATTTCCTGAACAGAACACCAATGGCCTATGCTCTAAGATCAACAGTCAACAAATGGGACATCATAAAATTGCAAAGCTTCTGTAAGGCAAAGGACACTGTCAATAGGACAAAATGGCAACCAACAGACTGGGAAAAGATCTCCACCAATCCTACATCTGATAGAGGGCTAATATCCAATATATACAAAGAACTCAAGAAGTTAGACTTCGAAGAATCAAATAACCCTTTTAAAAATGGGGTACAGAGCTAAACAAAGAATTCTCAACTGAGGAATATCAAATGGCCAAGAAGCACCTACAGAAATGTTCAACATCCTTAGTCATCAGGGTCCTCTTGACCTTGACCTTAGCATTGACCTCCTTTTCTTACACCTATCTTAGATAAGCTAACACAAAGCTTGTGTGAAGTTTAGTCCATCTAAGGGAAGCATTGGTCAGTACCTCCTCTTTCCCATGCTTCCCCAGACTTGGGGAGACTGGATCTGGCAGGTGTGTGTCATCTTGGGCTACATTGTCATGGGTTTCATTTTGTTTGCTTTTGTGAGGAAGGAGAAAGAGATTGAGGTGTAATGATGCTGATCTCATGTCTCTCTTCTACTTGACTTTGCCTTCACTAAAATCTAATGTTGTTTTCAGTTTTTGAACACTGTTATCTACTGTGTTAATGCTTCAGCAAAATTGAGGTGGTATGAGGTGGCTCATCCAGGACACACGCCACTGTGGTTTCTTCTGAGACTTGAGACTGTACTTCAAATTTAAGCACCTGTATCTTTAATACCTTCCAACAGGTGCACGTGTATATATGCACACACACACACACACACACCACACACACACCACACACACACCACACATTTTACCCAAGAATCTGCCCTAGAAATGGGAACACTTCTGACCCCACCCAAATAGAAGAGTAGAGTCTGTCAGTCCAGCTAAGAGCAGCTTCTTCATCCATGGCTGGAGAAGAGGAATTGGCTGTGATGAGCCGTCCTCTCTGTTAATTCTCCTACATGAGATAATTGATATCATATCAAGCTTCTCCTGGAATACATTCATCTCAGCTGGGTACTTACCAGTTAGATAGTCTTAGCTTCCTCAGTGGCCGCCGGCAGCAAACCAATTATTAATTTTAACATTTGCATTGAAAACAAATAATATTAAAATTGATCAAGGCATATCACATTTCTGGCCGTGTGAGGCATCTCTGCCTCCGCCCAGCTCTTCCAAGCAATCTGTCCTCCAAGTAACAAGGCCGTCTCTGCTCAACACAAATCAGAGTTGACTGTATTGTATTTCCCATTTAGATGTGATTGTAGCACCAGTAGGAGGAAATACCCGGTCAGCTTCCTGTCAACATCACAGGCAAGAAAATTCCCTTTACCATCAGGCATGGTGTGCAGTCTTTGGGGACTCGAAGTAGCAACATGGCAGTAGCCATGCTGCTAAAGGCTGAGATGTGCGAGGCCACAGGCCTCTCTTACAAGCTGTCTCCACCCTCCTCTGTGAACTACCTTTGAAGTCCACCAGAGTTCAGTTCTTTATATTGCAGGGAACACTCCCTGGGTGAACTTTAATTAGTGGTAAAATATAAGCCCAGATAAGCTTAAGAGGATGACAATTTATTCTTGTGAGCCTTTAATCAATACTCTAGGAGTCCCACCCCCACCTCCGAAGAGCCAGTAACTCGTTATTTATTGTTTAGTTGCTTCTATTTTATTTTAGCCACAGAGAACCTTTGGAGGGTAGGGAGGCGGCGGCAACCCCTGCTGTCCAGAAGGTACTTGGGAAATCGCTAGGTGGGCGTCACTCAGCCCTGGTGGCCCATACTTCTCCCCAGCACCCTGGACAGGAGAAGGCAGAAAAGGATCAATATAGTTCACTAAGAGTACCAGCATCATCCTGCTGAGCTGCACTTAAACCTGAACCATAATAGTCTCTAGGACAAGAGGAGCCTTTACACCGGGCTTCTATGACCCAGAGGCCCAGGTATCTGAGCTCTTCCTCAAAGATTTTGCTCAAAAGTCAAAAAAGTCCCTTTTGACCCATTCTTGTGTCAACTCATGGACCTGAAGGAAGGCATGGTGCTCATCACATCCATTCAGGACAGAAGTGAGGAACTTCCAGCTCCCAGGCAGTGGGGCACAGGACAAACCCAACTTCCCACTTTTCTCATCGTGGCTCAGGTTCCTGGCCTGGCTTTAAAAAACTAAGCTCTGACTTCTCCAACCCAGCTCATTCAGAATGGTATCCATTCGGGGAGGGCCCTGGCTGCCTGAAATTTATATATACAAGAGTGCCCCTAAATTTCCAAAGTAAGAGTATAAACCCAAAAGAAGCAGTTTACTAAGAGTCTATGGGGACAAGATTACAGGAGAAATGTTTTATCATCTAGAACAAGCTTTGTGGCTGCTTCAGAGTCCCACCAAGATCAAATGCAGATCATTGTCCTGAGTCCGTCATGCATTAAAGGGGACCCTTGAGAGGCTCCGAGGCCTCACACTATTACTGATGCTATAGTGTGCTTCCCCGTTTAAACAAATGTCATCCTGCCGTCACAGAGAGGTAGGTTCCCTCAGTCGTTCTAAGCACTGCCTAGATGACTATCTTCCCTATAGAAGATGGTGATGGGTTCTTTCTGCAACCCAAACGTAGACAGGCACACATAGCTGTACACACAGGAAAAGAAGGGAGAGGCTGGCAGCTGCCTGCTTTCTCCCTGACCTCCGTGGAACCTCCCCATCAGAGATAAGCTCAGTGTGTAGCCTTTCTTCCGCTTTGGCCAACACCCTTTTCTCATCCTTTCGCCCACACCAGAGTGGCCCTGGACAAGTCTTAGACACAGCTCTTCCTCAGTTCCCACAGGAGGGCAATGGGTCACTCGGGCCAGGAGGTAACTGTAGAGGAACAGGAAGCCGAAGGGCACCTATTCCACTACGCTGCCTCATAGATAAGATAGATTAGTGATGGCTATGTCAAGTTCCCAACTAGGAAAGCTGCTGGGAAGAGGGATGCGGGGGCAAAAGGAGTTGCTTTAAGAATCTGCAGCCCTGCCCGTGACCTGCAGATTCCCCAACCACTGCCCGGCAGGAAAGAGCTGCCCCTCTGAGGAGACCCTGCCCTCCGACACAGCTGTGCAATAGCTAAGATCCTGCTGTAGGCTGGCTGACACTGGTCTCTGCTGGGCTTGCTTCCTGTCCCACTGAAGCTGCATCATTCCCAAGCTTTTACATCTCTTCCCCACCCGGCACATTGTTTTCTCCTGTGAACTTTGCATCTCCAGCAGCAGCCACTCCAAAGGACCCTGCTCTCTGTGTTCGACTGAAAAGGACTCAACCTACACACACACCACTTATACATACACACACTTACACATACTCAGGTACACACAAACATACACACATAAGCACCACATACACGCACACCACAAATTCAAACAAACACATACTACATACACACACACACATACATACAAACCACAAATTCACCCATACACCACACACACACACACACATACACACAGACTTATATACACACATACATACATTCAGGCACACAAACACACTCACACACACACACCATACATTCACACACACTCACATGTACTCACATACACACATACACACACACAACACACACACACACACACACACACACACAAAACACACATACCGAATACTTCTCTGGTGCTTTAGTTCAGAGGCACTTGCCCTCTCTTCCTGTGTCCCGCCCCTTCTAAGGCAACCGTGTCCCTGAGCTCTCTTGATCTCCCTCTGCCCATCTTCCCCCAGCAGACCCTGCTCCCAGAACACCATCCTCTCCCATCCCTCCTTACCTAGAGTATCATCTTTCACTGCAGGACAACGAACTGGCTCCCAGATATGGTGAGACAGATGGCCAGGCTCCCCGTGCTCCTAACTAGGTCCTGCTCTGCCCCTCTACCCTCTTCTTCAAGAACGCTTGATGCTATAGGTTTTAGCGACACCCAGAACCCCATTTAGCGACACCCAGAACCCCCATAGTGGCTACTGTTGCTGCCAAAAAAAAAAAAAAAAAAAAAGTAGAAAATGAGACTTTTAAATAAAAGGAGAGATAACAGCACATTCCAGGAAAATCACTGGGTTCCAAGTGACCCCAAAGTGCCTTTCAACAGACCCGTGCTGGCATCTGTACATCATCCCCACGAAGGGGCAGCTCAGCATGTGCCTCTGTGAGGCATACCATGACTTCCTGCAGAGAAAAGTGTCATTGTGACCAAACCCCTCTCCCACAGCTCACCCGAGGAAACTAGCCACTGGGCCATGCAGATGCCTGGGCGTCCCATGCCTCCCAGGAGCACAGGTGTGTGTGAAAGGCTGTGCCCCCACAAGCCACACAGTCTTGCCAGCTCACACAGAACGAAGGCCTGAGATGTAGCTGTTATTCCACCCATTCCCTGAGATGGTCCCCAGAGAACGGAGAACCAGACACTCTGCGGAAGATGGTCCCTGGGAATTTTTCTTGTTCCTGACTATCTGAAACATTAGTCTTTGAATGGGTGTACATATCTCTAATCTGAAATAAAAATCCTCGTCTTTAAGACCCACTGAGAGGAAGCGAAAACCCCTTCTGTCTGCAGAGGCCACCTTCCTCTGCATTTAACCAGGTGGTGCCATCGCCCATACTCAGATGTGAACTACCATCACCTCACACTGAGGTTAGATCTAAGAGCCATGGCGAAGTGATCAGGAGTTTCCTGTGGGAAAACAGACTCCTTCCACCTGGAGAGTTCTCATCCTTCCATTATCTACTGGGCAGTGCGGACATTACAACCGGAGCTGGAGTTGGAGACCACAGAGTTACCACTCTGTTGACACAGCAAAGGAGGCCTATTTTTTATAGGCTGTTGCCAGGGAAATGTTACAATATATATTTTGCTGCTGTTAGTCTTCACAACTCACAGGTCATTTATCAATTAAAATAATTTGTCCAGTGAATTGGTCACATTTGTCACAGTGCCAGGCAGGTGCTTTGGGGACGCTGACATTTCTCCCACTTGTGTGCATTTATGACCCTGCCGCTCTGGCCCTGGGGTTTGAGTGTTTTTCTGGTGACTGCCTTGGAATTGCTAGTTATGCCTCAGGCAAAGGGAAAATGAAAAATACATTAAAAGGCACACACTCGGGCTCAATCAGACAGCAGCCCTGTGTGGAATTCGGCAGCTGGCAGTGCCCAGTACTTCTGAGGAATGGTTGCTAACCCTCCTCAGGGTGGGTGCCCACTGACCTACTGAGGCTGCGATTGAGTGCAAGCTCGGACCACTCCCAGCATAGCAGCTTCCAGTCATTGGTCAAAAATGGAATGGCCAGATGAAGAAGGACATGGTGTGTGGTCTCCAGCAAGTTGGTTACTGGGAATGGCTGAAAACCCAAGGTAAACTGGATGCATGAGCTCATGACAGGCAGTACGGTGTACAGGACTCTGAGCACAGTGGGTGCTGAAAGCCCAGGAAATGAGAAAGCCAAGGCTTTCCATTCCAGAAGGAAGAATGCCTAATGAGAGAGAAGGTGTCTCTTTCTAGGACCCTTCAACAGATTCTGGTTATCAATAGCTGGGGACATGCACGGTCCAGGCCTCTTACAAGACACAAATGCCACCCAGGTGACAGGTGGCAGAGAACCAGAAAAAAACCAAACCAGAAGAGCCTCCCTCTAGAGTGCTGGAGCATAGAGAACGTAACAGACAAAGAAGAATACCACCTTCCCACATATCTTGGTGCTACCTGACTATTGTTCTGCTCTGCCTTTATTGATCCCAAAGTCCCAAGGTCAGGATAAGAGGTCCTTCCAAAGCCCCAGAAACCTTGGAAACCTGTCTTTCTTCAAATCTGCTTTCAATAAATTTTGGTTCCAAAATCTAAACAAGCTAGACCATCTATAACCCTGCTTTCATGGGGATGGGTTTTTCCAGAAACAGATCACAAGACCAGCTCCAGAAATGAGGGCTTGCTGAAAGCCATGGTGTCAGAAGCACCAATGTAAAGAGGTCTTTACACTGTACTGTGGACAGGCAGATCTGCTGCCGCTGCATCAGAGATGAGCAATAGTGTGACGTTATCTCCGACCTCCCCTTTTCTCCTGCCTCAGGCTTTACCCTATGCTAAACTTTGAAAGGAGGATTAGTCAGGGTGCTCTTGGTTCAAAGCCCGCATTGGCCAGAGACTAACTGTGGGATGGCGGTCGGAGCAGACCCTCTAGTCCAAGATGAAAATGGAAGACATACTTTTCCCCATCCTTCCTGCATGGTTCAAACTGTGCCAAATGCCTAGTTGGTACCCATCACCACTGAGGCTCCTGCCTGCTGTTCCTGTCAGCTCAGGCATCAGGGTGGCCCTGAGGCCATGTGCCTCCTGCAGCACACCAGGGTACATGCCCTGAGTCTTCCCTGGCATCTGTTGGTGGGAAAGGGCTTAGCAAGGCACCACAGGGTCCCACATTCCCCTGGAACCAGGAGGGAAAAAGACACAGAGCCTCTCTGCCTTTGTCATTCATCCTCTGCCGATACAAGATGTCATAGAACTTTATGGGTACTAAATCAGTTTTATTAGCCATATGATTTGATTGATCCTGTTAGACCTGACAAGAAATCAATTGGAAAAAATATATGTACCTTCCCGGAATGTGCTCTCTACCTTAAGGTAAAAGAACAACCCGACAAGAGCAGGGGAAGATCCACAGAGAGCCTTGTAAATTATCAGCAAGTCCACGGCCCTAGGAAAAGGCTAGTTTCTGACCTTCAAAAACCAGGAGGAAATGAGAAAGTTGGGAAAAAGGGTCCCATAAATCCAGAATGCCACCTGCAGAAGCCCTCAAAGCAAAGATGGACAACAGAGGTCCCTACTCCAAGCCCCAAAGTCAAAAGAATGAGCAGTGGAGGCTAAAGGCTTCCTGAGGAGGCCGCAGTGTCAGCAGATTCCCCCTACCCAATGGCATCCAGGCCCAACTACTCTCTATCTAGTGAGGGAGGACGAAGGGCTCCTCTCTGGTCTTTCCAACCAGAGACCCAGAAAAGTAGCTGCCCAGAGGGTGAGAGGGTGCTGTGCCTTTAGTCACTTAGAGGAGGCTCAGCGGGGCCTCCTGTGGACTAGGTCCCAAGTACTAACTACCCAGCTACCAACCGCAGCCACCATGCCCACTCTGCCCCAGCCAAGAATAAAGGTAACGCATGAGGAGGAGTAAGGGAAAGAAAGGGAGGAGATGTCACCATAGACTAGACGGGGAAGTGAAGGAGGAGAGGAGGGGAGGAAGCAGAACGTGGGGAGGAGAAGACCCCCACCATAGACAGCCCTGACTGACCTCTTACCATGAGTTCCCGGCATTTTGTTAGTATATTGTGCATATTACTTTATCTTTTCAATAACCTTATGAGCAGGTGTCACTAGCATATCAGTCTGGAAGTTAAACCGCTATACATTTATAGGAGTATGAATTGGGACACAGATAAGGATGATCTGAGAGAAGGAGGATGTCTGAGAAGAGCTTCCTAGGAGCATTAGAAGACAGCCTTCCACCCGCCAGTGTCTGGAGAACCAAGAAGGCACCAAGGGCTGAGTTTTCAGTACAAAACAGTCATCCCTTCCACAGGGGCTCTTGCCCCTAGGCTCTGAGGCTGATTTCTACATCCTCCCTGGAAAGGCATCTGCAGGGACCTGGGCTGGCTGACACAGTCACCACTGCTAACTGGCTTACAGACTGAGAGCCACCGTGTTCCACCTCATGTCCCATCCTCCTAGGGTCCCACCATCCTGCGCAATGAACCGGAATTGGGGGACACCATGGGCACAGCACAGCTGGCCTGCTCTGTCTTAACGATTTTGTTCACTGAGAAACAATATGGTCTGTCAAGGGGTGCTCACCAATTTAGTACATTTGTGCTCTGGGTCTAAATCAATCTTCAAGTGTCGTACGAGGCCATGATATGCCAGCCTGGAAGGGGGCATACCTGGTTCAGGGGGTGATAGATTGGAGTTGGGTTGAGATTCTGGGTTAGTGGGTGATCAATTTCCACTGACAGCACTAACTATGCTTTAATGTGTTGAAAGACCCTCTTCTAGATGAGGCGTGTTAAACCCTTGAAAGCTGTGTATTTACTTCCCTGGATTATGTATGCACACAGCCATTCACATTCACTTCGCCGGTTAATAATCCAGTTTAACATGCCATCCTTCCCTGACTCCCTCTCAAGTTTAAGGCTGAAGGACCCCCTCATAAATGCCACTTCATTAGGAAGCAACGGGAATAACCCAACCAGAAACATTTTTTATTGATGAAGCCTGAGCAGAGAACTATCAAGTTCACTTATCATTCCTCACAGGGGAACAAGACAATGAAATCTTTATTGGAAAATTCCGTGTGTCAGGAACGCACTTCATCTTGTCAAGAGAAGTACAGCCATGAAAATATACAGCCTGCTATGAATAATGGCCACAGGAGGAAGGCCCAACCCAACTCGCTGCACTGGCTCAGCACTTCCCAGTGGCTCTGTATCAAGTGCCTCTGGAGTTTTCATCCCTTAGTGGCTCCTAGTAGTCTGTCACTCTGAGATTCTAGTCCCTTCCAGAAGCCCTTGGACACTGCAGGCATTTTTTGTGTCCTTAGTTCTCCTGTTCCATGCTAGATGAATCTAGGTAGGAGTAGCTGTCAGGAATGAACACCAGAGGACCAAAGGGAGGCAGGATCCCAATGGGGCCCTGATGGGTATTCGACACTACAGGGTCCTTCTCCAGCTGTGATCAGCGAGCCGGGGAAGGTACAACTGACATGAGTCTGTAACTGGACACAGTCAGATACCCTGCTTCTCATGGCCTATAGGTTCATTTTTAGAGGGGGCCTGGACACTGCCCCTCTATATTCTCTGTGAAATACACAAACTTGAGGTTTGAGGCTTGAGGTAGGGTCTTCAGTTGTCATGGCAATGAAGTGAATGCCACAAAAAGAAAAGAATGAACACCAACCAGTATAGATTGACTTCACCAGCCAGCTCAGATTCCAGGGACCTGCCAGATGGCTCATTGTTGGCATATTTAAAACACAGGGCAAGCTGAGGAAAGGTTTCTAGGTAGCAATCAGCCCAATTAGTCCAATTCCAAGTATACCATGAAGCTTAAGGTATGACTACATAGAAACTCCCTTACAAAGTCCATGTGATCCTGAGGGTGGGTTCTATAGCTAAAAGGCCTAGAATCTAGTGTGGTCTCTGACTGATAGCATAGACAGATGGCATGGACAGATAAGACAGATAGCTAGACAGCTAGACAGCTAGACAGACAGGCAGACAGATAGATAGATAGATAGACAGATAGCCAGACAGACAGACAGACAGACAGACAGACAGACAGACAGACAGACAGA
>JADRCD010213021.1:29054-42552 GCA_019843815.1 Montemys delectorum
CATACACACATGCATACACACATGCCTACACATGCACATACACACATATACACACACATGCATACACATGCACATACACACACATGCATACACACACATACACATATGCATACACATGCACATACACACACATACACACACATGCATACACATGCACATACACACACATACATACACACACATACACACACACGCATACACACATGCATACACACATGCCTACACATGCACATACACACATATACACACATGCATACACATGCACATACACACACATGCATACACACACGCATACACACATGCCTACACATGCACATACACACACATACACACACATGCATACACACACATGCAACTGATTACATCATTGCCAGAGACCCCATCCTTTCTCTTCTGTCTCCCCAGTTAAAACTTGGTTCTTTTATTTGTTCAGGGGCCATTGTCACTATAACATGCGCAAGTATTTCACAAAGACAGGTGAACGTCCCGGACATTCCTGCAAATGAAAAGATACCTCCTTGTGAGCCAAATGGGAAGACATAGCACAGGGCTGGAGAGATGGCTCGGGGGAGGGGGGTTAAGAGTGCTTACTGCTCTTGCAGGGCACCCTCATGACAGCTCTCAACAATCTGTAACTCCAGTTCCAGGAAATCCAGTGCCCTCTCCTGGTCATTATGGGCAATGCATGCATGTGATGCGCATACACATAGGCAGGCAAAACAACCATAAACATAAAATAAAACGTTTTTTTAAAAAAGAGCCAATGTTAAAAAACAAAAACAAAAACAAAAACAAAAACAAAAAAACAGACTCTGTTCCAAAGAGAGCTTAAGAAGCTCACAAAGGTGGTGTTAGAATAGCTGGAAATTTCAGAGAAAAAGACAGATAAGCCCAGCATTAGCCTCGTGATTCCAGGATGTGGGAGGGGCTGGACGCTCATCAAAAAGAAACCCAAGTAGCTGCCCTCAGGACAAACCCACGGTGCTCACAAACCTCACAACCCGTTGCAGGTTGGGGTGAGACTGCGGTTCCTTTGGCAAGTGGGTCAGCATTGGAGAGGGGTCCCATTCCTTCGCTCAGGCACTAGCCTCCAAAGGAATCTATTGTTCATGCTGAGCTATGCTGAGGATCAGAAAACAGGAAGTAGCCAACCACAAGTCAGGGAGCCTGAATTTAATTTAACCTGCCAGCTTCGGTGAGAGATGGAGAATGGAAGGGCTAGGTGCTGAGAGGCGAAAGAAGGCAGGGGCAATGGCTTCTGCTCCGGAGGTGAAGTGCACAGGAAAAGGAAGCCCAGAACTCAGCGGCTGAGCACGGACCTTTGCTGCTTTGCATCCATCTCTCATTAGCTCCACATGCTCCACACGGCTCTTCAGCATCAGGAGGCCGCAAGTGCTCATTGCAAAATTAATTAGAGGATACTTAAGAGGCAAAAAACCAATCTGCTTCATTAACCAGCATCCACAAAGAGCCTCCCCAGAACTAGCAGAGCAAACAGGTTTCCTCTCAAGAGCCTGCTCTAAACAATCGCAGCCTCTTCCAGGTCGTTCTGCAGCTGAGTCTGTGCTCAGAAGGAAAGGGAACAGGGACCCCCAAGAATCTGCCTGCCCTGGGGAGGGGTTGCTCTCCCAGGCAGAGTCCTCCAGAGAACAGAGCCAAAGGGTCTATCTGTGGAGAAACAGAAAGCCAGAGCACTTGGAAGGAGCTGGTTCGTGGTATACGAGGATGGGCGAGCCAGAAGTTTGTAGGCAGAACCACAGGCTGGGAACTCCTATGGCTTAGGCAGAAGGCCCTCATCGCAGAAAACAGGCCTTGCTGCTGACTAGACGAGACCCACCAGTGCAGTGGAGGGTGGTCTCCTGTGCTGAAGGCCTCCTAATCAGAGGCATAAAACCTTCCCAGCAGCAACACACAGAGCACCTGTGTTAGCCACTGCTTTTCTGTTACTGTGATAAAAACACCTTGACCAGGGCAACTTAAAGAAGAGAAAGTTTATTTTGACTGACCATCCCAGCAGGATAAGGGTCCATAATGGAGGAACAGAGCCGTAGGGACAAGAGGCAGAGTGGTGGCAGGAAAAGGCACCTGAGAGCTCAGATCATGAACTGCAGCACAGAGGAGAGAGAGGAAACTGAAAACTCAAAGTCTCCAGAGACATACTTCCTCCCTTAAGGCCACACTTCCCAAATCTCCACAGACAGTTCCACCAACAGCAACAAATACACGAGGCTACAGGGACATTTTCATTCAAGCTGACATCCATAATGTTTGCCCAAGAAACCTCACAGCACAATCCAGCCAACATGGAGCACAAGCCAGCCACCACAGGTGCTGTGAAGCCCTACTTCTGTTTGAACAGGATTGCCTCATCTCCTGAACCAACACTGCCCCACAGCCAGCGCCTCACCATGGAGGGCCCTGTGGGACTCTGAGTCTCAACAGAAATGCCATACACAGAACTGTGCTCTGTCACAGGCTGCAGAGGCTTGGTGTGTTTCATGACTGAGAACTGAGGAGACATCCATAGAGCATCAGATTATTACCACTCTCTGCAATGTCTCGATTTTATGGGTCAGGAGTCTCCTCCTGTAGTGGCTATTCCTGGTTGTCAACTTGGCCATGTCTGAAATGAACTACAATCTAGAATTAGAAGGCTCACCTGTGGCCCTAATCTGGAGGCTGAGAGATACAAGTTTCCGACCTGAATCTTGGCATGGAGACCTTGAGGAATAGTGGCTATGAATCCCATAGGATTAACATAGAAAGCTCTATGAGTTCGAGACCATCTGGGATTAAAGGTGTGGTGGCATAGTGGCTATAAATCCTAGAAGATTAAGACTGGAAGATCTACGAGTTCAAGCAAGGTCATCTTGGGTTAAAGGTGTGGTGGCACACACCTTTAATCTGGGCCACACTTTTTGCTGGAGACCCATATAAGGACATTGGAAAAAGGAAGGCTCTCTCTGCTTCACCTCCTTGCCTTGTGGGACTGAGCAACTGCTGGATCCTTGGGTTTCCATTCACAGCTGCTGCCGACCGTTGTTGAGAGTTGATTGTTGGGAGTTGGACTACAAACTGTAAGTCATCAATAAATTTCTTCACTACATAAAGACTACCATAAATTCTGTGACTCTAGAGAACCCTGACTAAGACACCTCCCCAAGCTGAGATGGAAGAGAATTTAACCAAAAAAGGACAAAGTTAATATCCAATGAGCACTAATGAATATCACTTAAATAAATTGATTTTCCAGTAAAAGCCAAAAGGTAACTGCTACATTAAATAAGCTTCCTCCCGCTATAGCCTCTGTCCACCACAGTGGAAAGAGTTCATTGGTTTCATTATAAATGCAAAAAAAGAAAAACCGTGCCGCCACAATCAGAGTTTCCAGATACTTCCGTTTCAAACATGAATCACCCTCTCCCTCCATCCTTCTCTTGCTTCCTTGCCTAACTGCCAGTCTCAGCCCTCTGTCAGTCCTAATGTGTGCACAGGTCCCCCTGCAGATAGCAACAGCCTGTGAGTGACCAAGCAAGTCCATCTACTTAGCTTTGTTCCAAGTGACGATAGTTACCGTTGCTCTCTCATCCTCCACAAATGTATGCCAGCCAAGAAAGATCACATGGCTTCACCTGGCTCATAAAAGTTCCCATCCATAGTTCCATGGGACATTTGTATAGTATCTACCACCTGTCACTCCAGCTTCAGGAGATATAGCACCTTCTTTTGGAACCTCTTCCATGGGTGGGTGTGCATGCACGCGCACACGCGCACACACACACACACACACACACACACACACACAAATAAAAATGAAATATACAAGACCTTTCTATAACCTGCCAATGAGATAAGGAAATTTTTAATTAATAAGAAAAAAGAATAGTTAAAGAGATGGCTCAGTGGCTGAGAGTTCTTGTTGCTCTTGCAGAGGACCCAGGTTAAGTTTCCAGCACCCACGTGGGGTGGTTCACAACTACCTGTAACTCCAGTTTTAGGGACTAAACACCCTCTGGCCTTTACGGGCACTTATACACAAGTGTACACATAAACTCACATAAGCTCGCAAACATACAAATGCATAAGTAAATAAAATATTGTTAAATAAGTAAATAGATAGTAAGTGACTATAAGAGTGTGGGATAGCATCACCCGAAAACTTTAGGAAAGGGACCAAGAGGCAACCAAGGGAAGACCTCGCGGATTGTCTAACACCCAGGCGGGGCCCACAGGCTAGGGATGGGGAGGCGGAGAGTTAAAAGAGAGCCACGTTGCCAGTGTTGTAAAGCAGGCAGAACAGAGTTGACGCTGGAGCTCCAGCTCCGGCTCCTGCTCCCCACTTCCAAACACCTGCAGCATCTGCCCACCTCATCCTCAGCCTGGGAAGATGCTCAAGGCATGGGAATGGTGGGGTGGAGTGGGCCCCGATCTAATATGGCCAGCAGCATGATAAAGGGAGGAGAGTAGTGTACAGCACAATGATATCTCCAAGGAGAAGAATGCAATAGATATGAAGAGACTTGGGGAGGGTCACCTACTTGCACCTGAAGAGGGAATGGGGCTCATTGGCACCAGAATCTTGGGCTACTGGGTAAATAGGTAGCCCATCGGACTGGAAGTCATTCCCTCAGTTGCCCTGCAGGTTTTCATGGTATCCTTGATGATGTCACTAGGGTAGACATCATCAGACCTACCTCAAAACAATGTGACTGTGACCATGTAAATGTGAGGAGCAGAGTCAAGGTGGGAGTTCCAACCTTCCATCTCAGTCTGAGGCATAAAGCCATATTGGAAACTCTGTAAAATCTTTCAGAGAAAAATGTGACACCACAGAAATATTTGGGAGACTTTAACTAAAGTCTCAGATGCTTCATGTCATGGACTTGGGATGAGGACAACCAACTTTCATACTTTGAAATTTGAGTATTGAAAAAAACAAAGACAGACCCAAACTGGTTGTCAGCGTCTTTTGCCATGGGAATAGCAGACAGGAGACTAAGCCACATACAAGCAAGACAGACAGATCTTCTTTATAAGAACATCAGCCCAGTGGGTTCATTAATGCGCACCTACTTGAGTAGCAACTAAAGGGATATCATGATCTAGTGGGAGCCCAAGCATTCACTTACTGGTCAAAAGACAGCAGCAGGCTTTTATTGACTACTAGGGTGAGCCAAAGTTCAGCAATTGTCGACAGATCACAGCACAATTTCAAAAGACATATTTTGTTCTTGTGTGCCAGCATCTTAGCCTTGCATTTGGGGACTGACAGGCAGTCAACTTTCTTGGAAAGCTGCTGAATTACACTGAGCATCTCATCTTTCTTAAACACAAGGCTTCATGAGGGAGCTTAAAGACAGTTACTGCTTGAGGTACCAAGAAAGCCACAAGGTCAGGGCAGAAGAAACACACCCTCACTCTAGCAGGCAAAAGGTCAAGTTCACCCTGTGCTATAGTATTGGATAAAAAACCTCCCTTAAATGATTGGCAGATCTGGGTGAAATGGGAGACAATGTTGAGGCAGCAAAGGGGCCAGACAGGATGAGACAGAGATGCCAAGCATGTACCCCATTTGACCACCGATGAAATATCAGTCCAGGAAAGGGCTGGTGTTCTAGAAAGGTATCTTCAAGCTTCTGCCAAGCTTGGGTCAAGCCTGTTATCACGAGCCAGATTTCTGAAGACCATGGCCTGCCCCACAGCAGCTGATGTGGAGCTGAATCCAGGGGTTTAGAGAAGATATCTCATGGGGGTGAGGCTTTTTTCCTAGTAACAGTCCCTCACTTGTGTTTCCATGGCCATCTCAAACCCCACAGGCTTCTTCTTGGCAAGTCATGAGAGGTTTCTACCCTCAGCCTCATCCTTTTATAATGAAGACTTTGAAAGCGTGCTTTTAGTAACAGGTGAAGGCCCAGAGTAAATCCACCCTTTGCGTGCATTCTGTAGCCCTTAGCTATTCCACACTCACTGACCGAGGTTTTGTTTGTTTTTATAGGTGAGTGACTGTGATGGTTAATATCCTTTCATTGGGACAAGATCTGGAATCACCCGGGAGATCTGGCCATGCTTGTCAGAGATTATCAAGATTGAGTTGACTGCGATGGGCAGTGTCATTCCATATCCAGAGTCTTGGGCTGAATAAAGGGAGAAGCTAAGCACAACAGGTGTCCTCCTCTGCTGAAGGTCCCTCGGAGAGTGGTAGTTTTGGCTACACCACTCTGTGCTCCCTACAGGTCACACGTATGCACCCACCCAGGAGCTACCTGGATTTGTGAATGGAACACACACACACACACACACACACACACACACACACACGCACCAGTTAATTTTAAAATGCCTTGGCTAGCTCAAAGACTGAGCACGCCTAAACCTTACCCTGCTCCCCCAGGCCCAACCAGAGAAGTGTCCAATAGCCATCCACCCGAATTCTCACATGGCTGGTTGACTTTATCTCCTGCAGCCTTTACATCTCATCCTTCTCCTCTGAGTCATGGTGATCCTCTGTTTCCTTTTTTTTCCAGTTCCTAGTCCACACAAATCTAAAGGTCCCACCCCAGCTCCTTTGCCCAGCCACTGACTGTTGGTATCTTTACTGACTGGTTAAAGACCAATTGAGGACAAGGACCTTCAGCATTTGGACATGCAGATTCCCGATTAAATCAAAGCATTAGAACCAACCCCTAACACTTCACCTTTTCTGTCCAAGTTTTAAAAAGTTCTCCTCTCAAGAATAAATTGAGCATAACCATAACAATTATGTAAATTGAAGAGTATGATATTAGCATTCAGTCCATCATATTTGTCAATTTAGATAAAGTGCTCTACCATCATATCCTACCTAAAGAGCTTAAAATGCTATATCTGAATTATGTTTTGATTTTAGGCTGTATCACCATCCAAAAACCATGCTTCCAACTCCATATTATATCTCTCAATGCTAAACAACTAAAGTTTGCTTATGAAACTACAACTAGTCTTCGATCCCATTAGAAAACCAAGAATGAATTAAATATTGCCTGAATATTTGGGAAGCATAAAAACATAGCTTTCAAAACTTAAGCAAATTACAGAGACAGCAGACTACATGGACAGTCCCCTAATTTCTTATAACGTGGGAGCATCTGTCTTCAGCCTTTTGGTCCAGAATCATCTGGCAGACCTTGAAATGAAGCAGGACCTATGAAGGACTAGCTTACCCTGTATTGGCAGAGCTTAGCAGTCGCCTATCCCACACATGTTTCTCCTTTTTGGACAGTATTTTGTCTGCAGATGATATAGGGAAGTTCTGCCCAGTGGCTACCTTGCCACGATAAGCAACCTCTCCTGGAGGTAAAGATGCACCATATCTTCTTTGAACCATAAAGCAGGTACTGTCAGAAGCAGACACATCTCTAGTCAAAATTTCTAATAATAATGAAATGATTAAAGGTCAGATTCTGTGGACTTCTGATGTTTTTGAAGACTATCTATATATATAAGGTATATCTGAACTGTTAAACCTTGACTACTATTAGCTATTTCTAATTGAATAGTAATTGACAACCCTTATTATAATTAAATCTGAATCTAATATAACCGTGAGTTTACTATCTGGCCTTTAGCTTGCATTACTTAATCATCTTAAACAGTTTGTAATAGCAGATATACAAGTTCTGGTTCAAATCCTTGTGTTCTGAAATGAGTTGCATAGGCACAATGCATATCTAGTAGTAACAATATTAATTTCAAATTTTGTATCAATATACAAATTTATACCAATGAAAACCTAAATTCTATATCAACATATAAATTCTGTATCAATGCTAGAAATTATAACTTCAATTTTATTTGTTTTGCTTTTTGTTTTTTTTTTGTTTGTTTTTTTGAAACAGGGTTTCTCTGTGTAGCCCTGGCTGTCCTGGAACTCACTCTGTAGACCAGGCTGACCTTGAACTCAGAAATCCACCTGCCTCTGCTTCCCAAGTGCTGGGATTAAAGGTGTGCGCCACCACTGCCCGGCTATAACTTCAATCTTACATCAATTACAAAGATTTATATCAGTGTAAGATTATATCAACACAATGTTTGTTCAAGAATAAAATTAGTAATCCATCCTATGCATTTCCCCCCTGTTCAAAATTACGACCACGCCCAGATTGTCCTTAAAATGACAGCCTGTCTATAATTTATAAAACAACCATAACCAGACACCCAAACCCAAGGGACCGGGCTGAGGACTCTCCATGGCTTCGTCCTGCTGAAGAGCGGTGACAAGAAATTCTTTAAAGGGGCAAGAAGGGGTGGGAAAATCAGAAAAACTGGTTAGACTTAAGAAAGCTAGCTTTAGCATCTGTTATGCAGTCTCTGTGTGCTTAGAAGGCTTGACTGAAGTTCTACTGGATCCACCTGAAAGGTTGGATAAAGGGAGATCATCCGGAACCAGCAGCAATCCCTGAAACTGTCCTGGAAGCAAGTCTCCAAACAGCATCAAGAAGCAGGGGCCTGGAACAGCAGGCCAGTTTCACATCTCTGAGGATGAACCTTGTCTAAGCTGTACATTCGGTAATATGTGAATCTCACAACCAAGATTTTAGTACCATTAAGACCTTCATATGGATTGCGCAGGGTGCACAGATCAGTTAAGGCTGCAGTTTTGCTCCTTATTTGAGCAGGTGAAAGACAACTGTCTTTTTCATGACTTAATTTTATCAATAATCAATTGTAATAAGTCTTCATTCATGCCATATGAAGGAGAGCATGAAGAATCTTAAGGATTCCATAACCAACAAGATTTATTTTTTTTTTCATTTTAGCTGAAGTTTTGGCTGGAAACATTTTTATGTCTAAGCCAGTTACTGGGCTGTTCCCATGTCAATGAATCTGCAGGTCAAGTTACCAGTGCTGTTTGATTTTCTCAAATTTTTCAATCTCTTCGGGGGGTCTTCCTTTGTCATATCTAACACAGATCACTCCGGAAGTGGTTCAAAGCCTTTTGTCCTTTCCTGCCAACACAAATACATAGCCAGTAACTGGAAATCATTGAAGGTATGGCGCGTCCTCTCTCCCAGAGGAATTTAATATAACCACAAACTCATAACCACACGCATTTTGATAATTAAAACAATTCATAGCAGTTAAAGCAATCTAAACAAATATTAACCGTTGAGACAGTGCTTCTTCACCATCTCCAGCTTTTCATCCTGTAACTCAGATCAAAAGCCTCAGTTTTTATACCTCTATGTGGCTTACTGGTTGGTGTGCACTTTGTAGGTATCTCTCAGGGTGGGACAGCTAGGCACTGATGGCACCTATTATCTGCCCCTGCTGATGGCAGCAGGCAATT
Source organism: Montemys delectorum (assembly GCA_019843815.1). Taxonomy (NCBI): domain Eukaryota; kingdom Metazoa; phylum Chordata; class Mammalia; order Rodentia; family Muridae; genus Montemys; species Montemys delectorum. The sequence goes on from JADRCD010213021.1 coordinate 38,380, forward strand.
AAAGCCAGAGCTGATGGCTCCTGGCTTAACCTGGGTACTGATGGCACCCAACAAAAGCAGCTAGGTGTTGATGGTACCTACTGAGTCTTAAATTTCTTTAAAGCATTTTTTATTCAATCCCCCTTCTGTCCTTAAAAACAATTTTTATTTATCCCTATCCCTTGATTATTTGTTTGTAGGAAGCAGGCTACGCCCACCATCAAGCTCTCTGCCTAGGAGAGACCATCCCGTCTCTGCACAGCAGGCTGGCCTACCATCTGACTCTGCCTAGGAGAGCCATCCAGTCTCTGCCCAGCAGGCTGGCCTACCATCTGACTCTGCCTAGGAGAGCCATCCAGTCTCTGCACAGCAGGCTGGTCTACCATCTGACTCTCTGCCTAAGAGAACCATCCAGTCTCTTTGCACAGCAGGGGCTCCCAGCCTCTCAGCTAGGGCTCTCTGAGGCAGCTAGAATCATTTTAAAGGGCCAGGGTAAATTCCTGCAGGAAGTTGTATTCCTTTGTTCTAGTTTCACAACTTGTGCAGGAACCACATGACTTGTGACTCAGTCTGTAAATTATTTAATAGTGAGTTCTTGTCTACCATGTAGCATGCCATCTGTAGCAGTAATTTGGGCTACACTGCTTTATATTCTCAGCAGGTCACAAGCTTCCAGACACCTGCCCAGGAACTCTTTGGATACACAAATGAAAGACACACACACACACACACACACACACACACACACACACACTAGCTTATTTTTGAAATGCTGTGATTAGCTCAAAGGCTTGGCAATTCTAATCCTCTGCCTGCTACCCCAGGCCCAATAAGAGAAGTGGCCAGTGATCACTCACCCAAACTCTTAGATGACTCATTGGCTCTCTCTCTCTCTCCTGAAGCTCTAACTCTAATCCATCTCCCACTGCATCATGGTGATCCTCTATCTTCTTTTTTCCAGTTCCTAGCCCACATAAATCTAAAAGTTCTGCCCTGTCTTCCTTTAGCCAGCCATTGGCCACTGGCATCTTTATTGATCAATCAAAAACCAATTGGGGACAAGGACCTTCAGCATTTGGACTCACAGATTCTTGATTAAATCAAAGCATTAGAACCAATCTCCAACACAACCTGTACATGCATCCTCCTCCATGCCCTCCTGTCTATGAATGCAACATGTTCATGCCCCTCCCTTCGTGCCTTCCGCACTGTGATGGACTACACCCTCCAACTGTGAGGCAAAATAAAGTCATCTTTCCTTAAATTGATTTTTTTTGGGGGGGCATTTGTAACAGCAATTGAGAAAACTACTCATACAGTGACTAAATGTGCAGACACAGTCAGAATGTACCAGAGCAGAAGCCCTACCACAACCTGAAGTACATGTAAGACTGTCCTCTGCTGTGACTGTCCCCAAATGGTCTGCACTCATCTCTGCTGTTTCCCTGGCTCTGGGCTGCTGCTGCTGATTTAGGATCAATCAGAGAAAGCTCTTTTTATCATCACCCCCAGCTAGCTCCCAGGGGCTCACCCACTGCCACTGACTCCCTGAGCTGGAGCTAAGCCTCCTCCTGCAGGTCTCCCTGTGCTCTGAGTCTAAGGCCTGCCAGAACACCATGGTAGTTCCCTGAGGTCTGCCAGCACACCACAGTAGCTCCCTGGATCCCTAAGGTCTGCCTATAGTACCACAGTAACTCCCTGGGGTCTGGTGGCACATTAAAGTAGCTCCTTGGGGTTTGACTGACTAGGTGGCTCTACCCATTCCCACTAGAGTTTAACTTCTTTATCACAAATTATCTTCTCCAAAAAGTACAAAGAAAGCAGGGTTTTTTAAAGACTGTCTTTGTGTGTCTCTGTATATGTGTTTATGTGTGCAGCAGGTATATGTCTGTGTGTGGTGTATGTGTATGTCTCTTAGTTAGGATTTTATTGCTCTAATGAACACCATGACCAAAAAGCATATTGAGGAGAAAAGGTTCATTCAGCTCACACTTCCACATTGCTGTTCCTCATCAAAGGAAGTCAGGACAGGGACTCAAGCAGGGCAGGAGCCTAGAGACAGGAGCCGATACAGAGAACATGGAGGGGTGCTGCTTTTTGTTCAGCCTGCATTCTTAAAGAACCCAGGACCACCAGCTCAGAGACAGCACCACCCACCATGGACTGGGCCAAACTCATGCATTAATAATTAAGAAAATAAATGAGTTACAGCTGGGTCTTATGGAGGCATTTCCTCAACTGAGGTTCCTTCCTCTCTGATGACTCTAACTTGTGTCAAGTTGACACACAACCAACCAATACAGTAGTATGTCTGTGTGTGATGTGTCATGTGTGTATGGTATATGCACACTAATATGTGCCAGTGCATCGTACACCTGTGCTCCTACGCACATGGGAGAAGGCCAGAGGAGGGCAGCATGTGTCTTCCTCATCACTTTCTGTCTTATCCTTCCATGAACTGTGTTTTTGGGTTTCGGCTGGCAGCCAGCCAGCTCCCACCCTACTGTCTCTGCCTCTGATTTGTTATCTGGATGCTAGGATCTGACCTTCATGGATGAGCTGCAAGTGTTTGCCCACTGGGCCATCAGGTCAGGAAAGTTTTAATATTTCCTTTTTCTTCATATTCTCCAGGGAGAGAGCATGGGGCCACTCTCAAGTACTGCGGCCAAGAGAAAGAAAGGGGGTAGAAATAGCAGAACCCACAGGGACAAACCATCACCCAGCCTCTGAGTAACGTTAGAAACGCCAGATATAATGTCACTAACAATTCTCAAATAAAAAACTGTTCCCCTCTTTCAAAATTCTCCCTCAGGCACATAACTTTTAAAAATGAGAATGGAGCACAAGGCTCCTAGTTCCTCCTGGAATAGGCTCCATTCACCATCACAACCTCTTTCTCTCTTTCACTCATGACCAAAGGCTGTTCTCCGAAGGGACAGAAGTTGTCACTGTGACCCATGGCTACATTCTACAGTTCCCATCTGTCAACACCACTGAGATCCCCAGGTGTCTGATTCCATCCCCTTGGGTTGTTGTGTTTGCACTTCAAGTATAATCCCAGTTAAAGAAATGGGCTTCTTTTTCAAAGGCTACCTGAATACAGCCTGAGGAGAGCTACTACGGATTGAATGTTCCTCAGCCAGAGGCAGATGAGCACAGTAAGGAGATGGACGATACACCAAGAGGCAAGAGCCCCATTTTGCTAATTACAACCTTTCAGCAAAGTGCCCAGTAACTGAAATTCTCCTTAATTATTTATTACCAATGACCATCAAAAGAACATCCTCTTTTCTCATAGCTCACAATAAAAGTAATATCGTGAAACTTAGTTTTTTTTTTTTCCTTGATACAACCCTGGATTCTCTTCCATATTCAGTGGAGTCTTCCGGGAGCAGTGATGAAGTCATCTCCCATCAGCAGACCCCTCTGAGGGCAGCTCTTCTAGGGGCTCTGGCTGAGACTGTCTCCCATAGCCTGTTCCCACTAGTTTGCAGGTGGGAGCCAGATGACAGCCCCAGCTGTAGAAAGGCAGTGAGCCTAGTCAGTCCAAGACCCTGTACCATTCTAAAACCTCTCACAAGCCCTGTTAGCTATCATGTTCCATGGCCAACCAAAGCTCCCTAGACCTTGGAACTTGCTCATGCTCCACTAGCCAACATATGCTCAGGAGCAACTGCTGAGAATGAAGTCCAGTTCATTAGGAGCCATTGGAGTCACCATTGTTTGTCCCTCCTGTGAGGCTCACAAGTGATTCCTGTGTGGCCCTCGAACTGGCACAGGCCCATGGGATGCAGCATAAGATGGTAAGCTCAGCTCGTCTCCCATTGCCTCCTTGATGTAGAGGGAGAGTAGAAGAGGAAAGCTAGCCCATATCCAATAGTGGGGGCAGGGCAGAGATCACCTGGGGACTTGGAGTAATTAGGATTCATGGCTGATGGCTTTTCAGACAATCCACTGAAACTGTAGTGCTTGGGGGGTGGTGACCGTGTGTGCGCATGCGCGCGCAAGCATGCACGTGTTCTCTCTCTCTCTGTCTCTCTCTGTCTCTCTCTGTCTCTCTCTGTCTCTGTCTCTCTCTCTGTCTCTCTCTGTCTGTCCCTGTCTCTGTCTCTCTCTCTGTCTCTCTGTCTCTCTCTGTCTCTCTCTGTCTCTCTCTCTCTCTCTCTCTCTCTCTCTCTCTCTCTCTCTCTCTCT
>JADRCD010213022.1:0-41421 GCA_019843815.1 Montemys delectorum
TTTTTCTTGGCTGGTGGTGTCTCTTAGGAATGTCCCTTGGTGCTTGTTGCTGTAGAAGGCTGAGATGTGCCCAGGGCATACAGACAGAAACCTTTGTTCCTGAGAGCTGTTTTACGCACCCCCCTCCACCCCTTTTCTCATCCCCGTCTGTCCCTCTCATTTTCTTTTCTTTTTTTCTTTACAAAGGTTAGTCTCCGTTATAATATTTCATTTATCTGTAGGTGGCAACAGATGTATGGCAGGGGATACAGCAGGCTGAAGAGGGATAGATGTAGGTCACCTGAATCTAACCATAGGAACAACTTAGGCTTTCCAGGTCACTGCATCAGGCATTGGGAAAGCAAATTTTTCTTGAAGCCTTCACCTTTCCTTATTCAGCTCCCAGAATTTATTTTCTTTTTTTCCTTCTGGTTTTTTGAGACAGGATTTCTGTGTGTAGCCCTGGCTGTCCTGGCACTCACCTTTAGAGCAGGCTGAACTTTTAACAGAGATTCGCCTGCCTCTGTCTTCCAAATACTGGAATTAAAGATTTGTGCCACCACTACCGGGCTCTGAATCCTTCCCTCCCTCCCTCATTCCCTCCCTCCCTCCTTCTCTTTCTCTTTCTCCTCTCCCTCTCCTTCCCTCTCCCCCTTCCTCCTTTCTCTCTCTCTCCTTCCTTCTCCCACTTCTCTCATACAAAGGCTTCAGACTTGGTGCCTGTTTCCGCTTCTCCATACTTTGCCCTAAAACTGAGAAAATGGGTGGAAGCAGGGGAGCATGTTTTATTATGGCAGATAGGTATATATTACATAGATACTGGGAGCTTCTGCTAAGCATGAGACACTCATCCCTGCTTTCAAACTTGTATTTTGAAATGCAACTAGTAATTACATTTTACCATCATGAGAGTGTACTAGATTGGAAAAACAGGCGCATGCTGTGTTCTTACCTCTTGAGTGATAAGGGATAATAATAATTTTTTTGTTTTTTTTTTTTTTCATTTTTTTCTTCGAGACGGGGTTTCTCTGTGTGGCCCTTGCTGTCCTGGAACTCACTCTGTAGATTAGGCTGGCCTCGAACTCAGAAATCCACCTGTCTCTGCCTCCCAAGTGCTAGGATTAAAGCCATGCACCACCACTGCCTGGCAATAATAATGTTTAAGATTTTCAGTTGCTATAAAATTACCAATAATTCTGTACACAACTACAATCAGGCCTGCATAATTATGGTAGTGTTTGATAAGTTAGTTGTTTAGAAACATTCTCTCATGAAAATAATTATCTGCATCAAACTTTTTACTTTTTTGTTTGTTTTGTCCTATTCAAGTTTTTATTATTTGTTCGTTTATCTATTTATGTTTTCTTGAGACTGGGGTTCTCTGTGTAACAATTCTGGCTGTCCTGGAACTCATGTTATAGACTAGGCTGGCCTCAGACTCAAAGAAATCTGCCTTCCAAGTGCTGGGATTAAAGGTGTGTGCCATTACCAGTTATGTGGCAGTAAACAGAGTAAATTAGGTGGTGGTTAGCACCAGATTCATTGCAGCAGACTACAGAGACACTGAGTTTAGTTTTAAATGAGCGCTTAATAAACAGGTGGGCAGTTATTTCATGACATAAGAGGCATCTCTTATTTATTTACTTTTCTTCTTTTTTTCTGACAAAGTGTTACTATGTTGCCTAGGCCAGAACATCATCTAGGGATTAAGTGTTTTCCTGCCTCAACCTTCTGAGTATCTGGGGCTACAGGTTTGTGTCATCATATCCAGCCTCCAAGAGCTGATCAGGTGCTAACAGATAGATACAAGGACTGTATGGGTGCCTACACACATGTGGCATACACTCACAGATAAACATACACACGAATAAAAATTTTAAGAATTAAAACAATAACCGGCCAATGGAGGCGCACGCCTTTAATCCCAGCACTTGGGAGTCAGAGGCAGGTGGATTTCTGAGTTTGAGGCCAGCCTGGTCTACAGAGTGAGTTCCAGGACAGCCAGGGCTATACAGAGAAACCCTGTCTCGAAAAATCCAAAAAAAGTGTTAAAAAAAAAAAAAAAAAAAAAAGAATTAAAACAATAAATATTAGTTTGTGTTTGTAGAGGGAATAAGGATACTTGGTGTTTGTTGCATTGTGCATTGTAATGGTGATGGGATTTCTGGTTTCTATGAAGATGTTACTGCACCATAAGGACTTTGTTAAGTTGGGAGGAATGGAACAGAGGGCTAATGTCCTGTGTGTTTGTTATGCACATATGTAGCTCTTACTTTACTGAGGGTCTATAGTACTGGAGATAGACCTATTGACAGCATAGTTGGGAATAAGACCTGTTGGGATTGGTAGGGGAGCAGTGGGAGCCAGAGGGAAGCAGTGAGTTCTGGGTTTTTTGTTCAGATCTTAGGTATGGCTAGAGAACAGGAGTAAGGGGAAGCCGTAGAAGGGAGACGTCAACAGGGAGGAGCAGATGTTCCAGTTTTGGTACTGGAGCTGCTAGTTAACAGGTAAAGAGTAGGCTTTCTCTTCCTGCCTTTTCTTTCTTGGATGTTGCTGAAAGTACTCAAGGAGAGAGAAACAGAGCAAAGTAGAGTAAAAAGAGGCAGCGACAGGCTTTAGTCTGGCCTTCCCTTTCCTTGGCACTTTGGGATTTTAGACAATGGTGGGTAGATGAAGGAATGTTTGGATTTTGTTTCCTTCTATGAACATATTTGGTATTTCTTCAGGTTAGGAATAGAAAGAAATGTAGGAATGTCCCAATTATTGCTGTGTTACTGTAAGACAAGACTTTTCCTGGGGAACACATGTCTATTCACCTCAAATACAGAGCTCATGAAAGACCAAAGTACAGATACCACCAAGTCCAACTTGGTGAAACAATGACTTGTATTGTGTTACTTACAGCAGCCCACCTCAGCATGGGTGACAGCTCATAAAAGGGGGGGACCTGGAGCATATTGCATAGCCTGCAGAAAACTCACTGGGTTGGAAAGTATCCTTTCCAGGTGACTCAGTTGGTCTAAACTTCAGGCAGCTTGGCTGTTGTCTGCTTCTTCCAGACATCTTGTCTGCTCTCACAGTCTACTATGCAGTTTGGCTAGTTTGTGAGTGACTCTAAGCCCTTCTTTGTTGCTTATTGATGGTGGAGATTAGTGTGGGGAGTATGGCTTGTGAGTCTGGTCAGTTTCAGGGACTTCCTGAAGCTATTTGAGTTATTTACTTTGCTTAGGGAGCTTCCTTAAATGATGGAATGTTTTAATCTCAGAGGAAATCGGTATACAACATCTGTCCTAATAAATCATGCCAAACTTCAAGGGCTTAATGACAATCATCATTTTTTGTAGCCCTGGACATTAACTGTGCTTAGATGGGTTTTCTGGCTGTCTTTCTGTGATTACAGTCATGGTGGCTGTAATGGAGCCATCCTTAAGCTTACTTTATGGAAAATTTAACCTCTTCTGGTGGTTGATAATACCTCTTCTTTGGAACCTCCTTTGGACTTGCCATTGGAACCTGAATTTGACTTCTTGGTGTGACTTGAACATTCACATTAGCTTGGCAGAGAGCAAAGAAACAAAAAGGAGAAACTGTGGCTTTAAGGACTTGGCCTGGAAACTCTTAACATTACTTCTGTTATGTTCTATTGATAAGCAGTCACTAAACTTTTACATCAGAGCATGGCTCAGTTACTCTTCTATTGCTGCGAAGAGACAGTATGACCAAGGCAGCTTTTATAAAGAAAGCATACTTGTGGGCTTGCTTATAGTTCCAGAGGGTTAATCCATTATCATCATGGTTGGAGGCAGACAGATACAGCACTGGAGCAGTAGGTGGGAGATTTATACCCTGACCCATAGGTAACAGGGGAAAGAAGGGGGAGGGACTGACACAGATACACAGACAAAGACACACAGAGGCACACTCATGGGCTTTTGAAACCTGAAAGCCAGTTCACAGTGACACACCTCTTTCAACCAGGCCAGGCCACAGCTCTTCCAGCAAGGCCACATCTCCTAATCTTTACCCAACAGTTCATCCAACTGCAGCCTATGCATTCAAATACTAGAGTGTATGGGGATCATTCTCATTTAAACCACCACAGAGCTTCAGAGAAATTTTGAGCATTGTTGTTACTTGGGTTCTCCCCCACCCCCCACCCCTGAGTCTTGTTGCTTACCTTGGTCTTGAACTCATGATCTTCTTCTTCCTTGAATTCCTGATTGTTCCAATTGCTGGGATAACAGATATGTACCACCTTGCCTTGCCTTTGAACCAGGTTTTAAAATGTCTACAATGGATACCCTCTGGAACGGTAAGCAATCCACAAGTATGCTTGCCTTTAATCCCAGCACTTGGGAGGCAGAGGCAGGCGGATTTCTGAGTTTGAGGCCAGCCTGGTCTACAGAGTGAGTTCCAGGACAGCCAAGGCTAGACAGAGAAACCCTGGCTCGAAAAAACAAAACAAAACAAAAAAGACTTTATACTGAGCTAGGTGAATGCCTTTAATTCATTCAGGAGGTAGTGGCAGGCAGTCTCTGAGATTCCAGGCCAGCAAGGGAGACCTTGTTTCCTTAAAAGGGAGGATTTTTATACTGGTCTCTAAATGTGTATATATCTTAATTGCAATATTTTTATATTGTTGCTAGTATTATTTCTGATTATCAGTAATAACTCTTATGGAGATCCACAATGAAAAGGAGCACATGGGGCAGAGAGAAATACCAAATACCAATGCTGAATGCACATAATTAAGAAATAATGTCTTGGGGCTAGAGAGGTGGCTCCAGCGGTTCAGTTTCCAATTGCCCACCTGACAGCTCACACTTATCTGTAACTCCAGTTCCAGGGCTTCTGACATCCTCACAGAATTACATTGAAGCAATGGACATAAAATAAAAATAAATTATATATTTAAAATAAAAAATATCTTAAAAAGTTTTCCATAGTAACATGATTTTAACTACACATTATATTGTTAATGCAAAAGATTAGATATTGTTATAAGTTAAAAAATGGATAAATGATTTTTAGGCTTATGTAATTTTAGTTTTAACTGTTTCAAATTGTTAAGTATGTTCTCTAACTAGACTTTTTTTTTTTTGAGATAGGGTTTCTCTGTGTAGTCCTGACTGTCCTGGAACTCACTCTGGACCAGGCTGGCCTCGAACTCAGAAATGTGCCTGCCTCTGCCTCCCAAGTGCTGGGATTAAAGGCATGCACCATCACTGCCTGGCTCTAACTTGGTTCTTTATAGTTTTTATAATCTAGAACTTGAGCACACACATTTTTTGAGGTGTAACATAAAATGTGCAAATTTCAAGTGTACAGTCAATGGGTTAAGGTCATGTCCCTGTGACTAAGAAGACCATTTGCTTAGGACTTTTGGTAAGTGATCCTTCTCCCTACAGAAGACTTTGTCTAAGAGTCACTGTGGTTGTGTTCTTCACCTTCTGCCAAGTTCTAGGAATCAACCCTGGAGCCTCACACATGCTGGCAAGTGAGCTTATCACTGAGCCTCACCCAAGCCTATTTTGTCATGCTTTCCCTTTCTAGAGATGTGGATAAGTTGAGTGATACTTGTAGGCTGCGTTTCCTGACTGGGTTTTCTTTAATGTAGTGACTGAGAGTCCCTTGTGCTGGTGCATACATCATCATTCCTGCCCTCTTTAATTGCGTAATACTCTGCTGGGTGGTTCTTGGCTGTTTTTAAACTATCTTACAGGTGTTCAGAGTTGTCTGTAGCTTTTCATGATTGTAAGTAAATGCTCTAAACATTTGAGTACAAGTCTTTGTGTGGACACATTATTTCTCTGGTGAATACTTAGGAGTAAACTTGCTGGGTCATATGGTAAGAGGGAAGGGAAGGGGTGGGAGGGTGGAGGGGAAGAGAGAGTGCGTGGGAGAGGGAGAAGGTGCTTGCTTGCAGGTAGTTTTAGAGGCCTTCAAACTGTCTCTTCCCAATTTGACTATGCCACTTCTGCTTTACCTATGGGGGCCGGTGAGTGTCAGCTGCTCCTGCTCAGAGCTTGTTTCCTGATCCTTTTCTTAGTTACTCTAGAAGATGGGTAGTGGCGACGCCTCAATGTAGCTTATACTTTATTCTGTAATACTGACCATCTTGTCATGTGTTTATTGGGCATTTTTGCATCTTAAAGGCTTGTAGGAAGCTTAGGTATTATAGGACAATCCTTCGTGTGTTTATATTGCAAATATTTCTTTAGACTTTCATTTTGTTAATAGTGTTAATTCTGTCTAAATGTTGGCAATGTGGCATTCTGATGGTGTACACTGTGGCATTCTGATTGGTGCACAGTGGGAAGCTCCCATTTTCCATAGAGTGTCTTTAATTGTCACCTGCATCTCCTCTTCAGTAGAATGCCTTTTTATACTTTTGGCTGATTTTCAAATTGGATTATTGGGTTTTTACAGTTGAGTTTAGAACACATTCTAAAGTTAGCTCTTTCTCAGATAAGTACTTCTCGGTCTCTTGCCCTGGCTCTGGAGCTTGTTTTTTTCAGGCTACTTCTATGGTTTTCCCAACTGCAAGAGTTCTTAATTTTCATGAGTTTCAATTTATTTCCTCTATTTTCCCAGAGATTCTGTTTTTAAATTCACAGTGTGCCTCATACAGAGACTACAATCTTTTGTGTTTTGAGGATGTTTGTTCATTTGCACCATCAAATTTGTGGAAAGGCCTGTAAATGGCCTTTGTCTTTTGTACAAGGAGGGCGAGCACACTTGTGTGGAGGCTGCTTTTGTTTTTCCTTCTGTTCCAGGCATTTGCATTTTATCAATATTCCAGTGTCCTTTTGGATTTTTTGGGGGGGGGGTGGTTTCAAGACAGAGACAGGGTTTTCTCTGTGTAGCCCTGGCTGTCCTGGAACTCACTCTGTAGACCAGGCTGGCCTCGAACTCAGAAATCTGCCTGCCTCTGCCTCCCAAGTGCTGGGATTAAAGGCGTGCACCACCACCGCCCGTCTAGTTTTGGATATTTTTGTCAGCTACTTTATAAGCCTTGCAATTTGGCAAAATGGTGCCTCCCACCTATTTTCTCACAAAAAAAAGGAAAGATGTTCTCTTAACTATTCTAAGTCTTTTGCCTTCTCATATAAATTTTATAGTTTTCTGTACTAGCCATGTCTTAAACATCTTTCTTAGGTTTTCATTAAGCCTGTGTGTAATATTGGAGAGAATTTTGTTAGTGTTCTTTTGGTAGAATCTTCTATCAATAATTATGATTCCTCTATCTCTTTGTAGGTCTTTCATCAACATTTTAGAGTTTTTAACATAAATTTTATGTTTATGTTTTATTAAATTTAATATTTGATATGCCTTGGAGTAGATATAAATGGCATGATGGCTTTCCCTTCTTCAGGCGATTTTTTTTTTTCTTTTTGTGGTTTTTCAAGACAGGGTTTCCCTGTAGTCCCAGCTGTCCTGGAACTCACTCTGTAGACGAGGCTGGCCTCGAACTCAGAAATCCGCCTGCCTCTGCCTCCCAAGTGCTGGGATTAAAGGTGTGCGCCACCACTGCCCAGCCAGGTGAATTTTTAAAAGGTGACTTTCAGGGAGCTGTAGAGATAGCTCAGGAGTGGATGTGTACTGCTCTTCCAGAGGCCCTAAGCTCAGTTTCCAGCACACATTCTGAGTATCTCATAAATAGCTATTAGCCCCAAGGGATCCAGCACCTCTTTTGTTCTCTGTGTGCATCTACATACTTATGTACATACTTGCACACAGAGATACAGATATACACATAGTTAAAAATAAAAATCTTAAAATTAAATTCAGGATTAAGTACAAAATGTCTGTCTATCCAATCCAGACTTTCCCTGTGCAGTACTTACTTTGCTATTGCTGTTGATAAATAGTACAACCATGGCAGCTTATAAAAGAAAACATTGAATGGGACTTACAGTGTCAGAGAGTTAGAGTTCATGGTAGTGAAGCAAAGACATGATCAGGAACAGTCACTGTCTCTGAACTCAGAATGCTTCAAATTGAAGCCTCAAGCCTGCACCCACTGACACACCTCCAATAAGGCCTAATCTTTCCCAAACAGTTCTACTAACCACCGACCAGTATTCAAAAGGTGTGCGTCATGAAAGTACTAAGTTCCTTTTTTTCTTGATTTACAGTTCCTATCCTCTAGTAAGTTTCTTGAAATTAAATTTGGTATTTGTCAGTATTTTGTTAAATAATCTTTTTATTGTAAGGAAGCAGTTAATGTATTTTTCTTTAAACGTTCTCCTACCAGGTTAAACAATATCTAAGATGTTCCTCTGTTCCATAAATCTTTTGATGTCTCTTTTTAAAATATTTTATTTTATTGTATGTATATAGTTGTGCCTGGGTATAGGTCTGTATAACCCGTGTGTGCCTAGTGTTGGAGGAGGCCAGAAAAGGGCATTGGTTCCTTTGGAATTGGAGTTATAGATGCTTGTGAACCACCATATGGGTGCTGGGACTTGAACTCAGGTCATCTACAAGAGCAGCTAGGGCTCTTACTGCTGAGCCATCTCCCAGCCTGTAGAGAGAATTTCTTATGAGCATTTCCCGTCAAAAAAGCATATGGCCAACAAGCCAATGCAAAAAATAGGAGATGGGATATCCAGCAGGGATAGAAAGAATTCTGGGAAAAAGAGGTGTGGGAGGTGTGAGAGGTGTGGGAGGTGTGGGAGGTGTGGGAGATTCACCCCGGAATACTGAGAGGATGTAAAGTAAACAAGCAGGTAGCTGAGCCAAGTCAGAATGAAAGGGTTGGTAAGTTAAGAGTGAGTCAAGCTGGGCAGAGGTGGTGCATGCCTTTAATCCCAGCGCTTGGGAGGCAGAGGCAGGTGGATTTCTGAGTTTGAGGCCAGCCTGGTCTACAGAGTGAGTTCCAGGACAGCCAGGGCTACACAGAGAAACCTTGTCTCTGTCTTGAAAAACCAAAACAAAAAAAAAACAAAACAAAAAAAACAAAAAAAAAAACACCCAAAAAAACAAACAAACAAACAAAAAAAAGTGAGTCAGAGAACAAGCTGAAGCTTATGGCCTAGGCATTTATTAATAGTCTCAGAGTCATTATTTCTGGGAATCAAGTAGATGGAGGAAAACTTGATATTTTTTACATCAGCCCCCATCTTTTGATGTCTTAATGTGTCATTCAAGTGAATTTAACATACTTTTTTGTACATGTATGTTTCAGAATGACTGACCTTGGCTTTCTGTAGATTTTAACTTGACTGGGACTTTGGTTTCTCCAAATAATATAGGTGAGACATTGTAGACTGGAATCAGACATGTGAGAGATTGCAAATAGGTTTGGTTCTAGATTTGGGAGTGTGTGTGTGTGTGTGTGTGTGTGTTATTTAGTGAACCGTACTTAACCTCATGTAAATTTATGTATATATTCATGCTTTCCTCAAAGTATTCAGATCTTTGTATAGTCCCATTTTCTCAACTAGTAAAGTTAGATGATAGACCAGTTGGCTTCTAAAGTTCTGTGCTCTAATTTCTGCTGTTTTAAGTGAAAAATGTATAAAGATCTACATATTTACATTTTCTGATAGCTTGTTTTATACTTTGGTTCTTTGGTGTTTTATAAAAATAATTCCATTCCAAAAAAATGCTCATGTGCACATGCACAGATGGTCATTACTTGTGGAAGTTATTTTTTTCCCTTCCCTGCCTAGGTTGTTTGCTTGTCTGTTTTAGGAGTAGGGCTCTTGATTCATACTCTGGTTTTGGCATAGTGATCTTTATGGAAGAAGACAGACAGTTTGGTAAGTAGGTAACTGTGCTGTTATGAGAGGACTTGATGAGTGTTTCTCTGTGTTGCTAATATGTAAAAGGGTGTAAAATAGAAAGGAAATATCTATACTGTACTTACAAGTAGAACAAGTAGATTCATTACTGTTGAGTAACATTTTGTTCTTTGTTTTAATTTAAGTACCAAGGATGATACTGATTTGGGGGCCTTGGCTGCAGAAATAGAAGGAGCTGGTGCTGCCAAGGAGCAGGAGCCTCAGAAGTCAAAGGGAAAGAAGAAAAAGGAGAAAAAGAAGCAAGACTTTGAGTATGTTTGTAAAAGCATTTAGATTTTCATAGCTTGAGTATTGAGGCCATCTAATGCTTCCAGTGCTTCAAATCCTATCTGCTCTTTTCTAGTGAGAATGACATTCTGAGAGAGCTAGAGGAGTTGTCTTTGGAAGCCCAAGGCATCAGAGCTGACAGAGACGCAGCTGCAGTCAAGGTGAGAGAGAGCACTCTTCCTGTCACTCCGCTGTCTTTTCTTCTTGGCGATGTTTTGGGAGTTGCCTGTTTTGGAAATGTGTGGTCGTAGATATGTTAATAGTTTCTATAAAACAGGTCAAAGGGAGGAACTAGGTTTTCAGGGAAAAAAGCAGTATTGTTTTAAACTTCTGATAGATAGAAATATATAGGAATCTAGCAATACTTAGTGTATTGCCTGTTGGTAAACTTGGTCCACTTGGGGTCAGTAATGACGTCTCCCTCCACCTTCAGTTTTCTATTTAGTTTTCATTATTGTTCAGGGCACCTGGATTTTGAGATGTATGGTGAGTGTGAGGCATAGAACCTAGTGTCTTTTGTGTGGTTGGATTTTTTTCCTGTTTTTTTTTTCCTTTTTTGTTTTATGTGTATGAGTGTTTTGCCTTCATATATCCACATGTACCATATTTTTGCCCTGTGCTCACAGAGGTCAGACAAGAGGGCATTAGATCCTCTAGAGCTGGAGTTAGAGATGGTTATGAGCTGCATGTAAGTGCAGGAACTAAACCTGGGTCCTTTGCAAGAGCAACAGTTGCTCCTAACTGCTAAACTATCTCTCCAGACTCATACTTTATTCTTGTGAAACAAGACAGTTATGTTTCCATAAAAGGTATTGAAGTGTGCACTGAGTGAAGTACTTGACACTGAGGAGGCCCATTACCTCTAAGGGGTGACAATCTGTTGACATTTCTAACAAGAGATGCTTTTTAGCCTACAGAAAACAATGAAGAAGAATTTGTCTCAAAACAAGATAAAAAGAAGAAGGGACAAAAAGGCAAGAAAACAAGTTTTGATGAGAATGATAGTGAAGAATTGGAAGATAAAGATTCAAAGTCAAAAAAGACTGCCAGACCTAACTCAGAGGCACTCCTCTCTGGGAGTGAGGATGCTGATGATTCTAATAAACTTTCTAAAAAAGGTAAAAAAGCCCAGAAATCCACAAAAAAACGGGATGGGTCAGAAGAGGATGAAGACAATAGCAAAAGAAGTAAAGAGCGTTCAAGAGTAAACTCATCTGGTGAAAGTGGTGGTGAGTCCGATGAATTTTTGCAGTCTAGAAAAGGACAGAAAAAAAATCAGAAGAACAAATCAGTTCCTGCCATAGACAGTGGGAATGAGGATGATGACTCTGCCTTCAAAATTAAGACGGTGGCCCAGAAGAAGGCAGAAAAGAAAGAGCGTGAGAAGAAAAAGAGAGATGAAGAGAAAGCAAAGTTGCGGAAGATGAAAGAGAAAGAAGAGCTAGAGAAGGGCAGGAAGGAGCAGAGTAAACAGAGGGAACCTCAGAAGAGACCTGAGGAGGAGGGGTTGACGCTCAGGGGGACTCCTGACACAGGAGCTGTCTCAGAAGAGAAAGGAGACACTGCTGCAGCTCTCGAAGGTTGGTCATAGCCACAAAAGTCTCTGGCTCATGTTTAGTCTAAGTTGTGGTCACTGGCTGTGGTACTATCTTGTGATTTGTACTTGTGTACATGTGTGTGTGGGTCCTTCCCCTTGTGTGCAGATATGGAGGCCAGAGGCCGATTCTGCTGTCACTTTCCATGATATGTTTTTAATATGACATCATTTCTCTATTGCCTTTCCATATACTCCTCTTTGCTTTCTTTTAAATTTGTGGCCTTGTTTTTTTTCCCATGAATTGCTGTGAGGTTGAGTCCCCCAGGAACGTCAGAAACTGCATGTCTAAAGTCTCAGCTCTGTACAGAGAACCACAGGCAACCAAGGAATGCTGAGATAGAGCAGATAGAGCATGAGAAATAGTCCTCCATCTCATTTTTTGAGACAGGGTCTCACTGAATATAGTTAGTATGCTGGCTGGTCAGCAAGCAGTGCTGTCATGTCTGGCTTTTTTTTTTTTTTTTTTTTTTTTTTTTTTTTAGATTTATTTATTTTATGTATTCACCGTTGCTCTCTTCAGATATACCAGAAGAGGGCATTAGACCCTATTGCAGATGGTTGTGAGCTATGTGGTTGCTGGGAATTGAACTCAGGACCTCTGGAAGAGCAGTCAGTGCTCTTAACCACTGAGCCATCTTTCCAGCCCATGTCTGGCTTTTTATGTGGTCACTGGGGGGGTATGATCTGAATTATTCATGTTTGCATGACAAACACTTTACCCGTTAAACTATTTCTCTGTGCTTTTTATTTATACAATAGAAATTTAGTAAAGTTGTAGTATGAATACTCGTTTTGCTGTTAATGAAGACTAAGTGGCCAAAGAGATTTTCTTCTTAAAATTCATGTCAGATGTTAACTAAATTTTTCCCTTTCTATAAAAAACCCAGCTTAACCTTTGAAATATAAAAGTAAAAAGTAAATTAGGAGACTTAAATTAGTTACATTACTTAAATGACAGGGAGCATGTTTTTGCTACTCTTTTTTTTAAAAAGCAAATTTGTTTCATTTACTTGTTTGTATGTATGGGCATATTGTGCCACATGATGTGGGGAGAGGTCAGAGGACAGCTTTTAGGAATCAGCTCTCAGTTTACTACTCAGCTTTGGGAATCAAACATGGGAATCAAACTTGGTAACTTTCACCTTTATCTGCTGAGTCTTGTTATTGGCCTCTCTTTTGTCTTTTTTGGTGATTAAAATAAATTAATCGGTAATTGAAATCTAAATATTCTAGCTGATTCCTTTTTTTGTTTTGTTTTGTTTTGTTTTGTTTTTTGTTGCTTTTTATTTATTTATTTTTTTTTTAAATTTTTTTAGAGACAGGGTTTCTGTGTGTAGAACTCACTCTGTAGACCAGGCCTCCAACTCACAGAGATTCAACTGTCCTTGCCTTCTGAGCTCTGGGATTAAAGGCATGTGCTGATTTCGTTGTCTTAGAATAAATATATCTAAATATCAGGTGATATTTAGATTTCTAAAAATAATAGAAATTTTTCTTAGACTAGAAAGATTTTAGTTAAAAAAAAATGGCCCAATTTTTAACCACTGAAATTTTTATTCTCTGAATTTTGAGGAGAAACACAATCACAGGAGTATCATAGATTTTACTTCTTCAGTGTTTTGAAGTACAAGTTACAAGTATATTTTTGTATTTTATTCTCATACCCCATATCCTTGGCATCATTTTTATCATCCCCAGCTAACAGAAGTAAAATGCTTCAACACCTAAATGGGCTTGGCTAGTCTGATTCTTTCGAATTTCAGACCTGTGTACGCCGTGACTGCCCGACAGGTCCCCGATATGTCTGCTGCCTTTTTACTGCTGGCAGAGTCTTCATCAGGTGACCCAGGCCAACAACAGCATTGGCAGACGCCGGGGTCAGGGTGCTGTGATCCATGGCACTCTTTGAGAATTGGTGGCAGAAGCCGCAGTGGTCCTTGAATTCTGGCTAATGTGTATTCACTCTCATAGAAATGATCTTGAGTGCTTTGCCTTTATCTTTTTGGGTAGATGACAATGAAGGAGACAAAAAGAAAAAAGATAAGAAGAAAAAGAAAACAGAAAAAGATGAAAAAGAAAAGAAGAAAGGCCCTAGCAAATCCACTGTTAAAGCTATCCAGGAAGCGTTGGCTAAGCTCAAGGAGGAGGAGGAGAGACAGAAGAGAGAGGAGGAAGAAAGGATTAAGCGGCTCGAGGAGCTAGAAGCCAAACGAAAAGAAGAGGTATGTTTTTCATGAAGTTGTAAATACTGATAATGAGTTTTACCTGAGATCTGTTCTCTGTGAAGTGTACATGTTTGTATGGGCATTGTAGTTATACTAAGTGCTTTGATGTACATAAGATGGAAGAGGTACAGATAAGTCTTCCTCATCTCCCCATGGAGAGTCGAAGTTGCATGTGTGCTACTGCCAATAATATAACCTGGTGTTATTTTAAGAATAATGTGTAACATTTTGATATCTTCAGTTGTAATCTCCCAACATATTTTGCATGTATTTTTAAGACTTTTGAAATATGTGTTGTTTGTTTTAAACTTAATGGTTCATTTAGCTAGTATAATTTTTTTATATGCCATGTACTCTTGTTTAGGAACGATTAGAACAAGAAAAAAGAGAAAGGAAAAAGCAAAAAGAAAAAGAAAGAAAAGAACGGTTAAAAAAAGAAGGAAAACTATTAACTAAGTCCCAGAGAGAAGCCAGAGCCAGAGCTGAAGTAACTCTTAGACACCTCCAAGCTCAGGGTAAGTAGTGACCTTGGTAGCTGAACTGTGAGTGCGAAGCTTCTCTCAGCACTTAGATCCCTGATCCAGGAGCTCTGTAGAAAAGCTCTGTAAACAAAGTAAGGAACAGGTGTAAAGTGCCATTGTTAAGGAGAATGCTTTCTGTGCTATGATGGAAATTTGTGTGCAAATAATAAATTAATCTGAAGTTTGGCCTTTCTTCCACAAAGTAAAAAAGTGAAAGTGAGACCTTTTTACCAGTTTCACCAATTACTAACCTTTTTCCATTTTTGTTTTGTATTCCCTTTTCTTCTGACCACTGTCTTCCCCCTGGGGTTCTTTGAAATGAGCTATAGACACTTATTTTTTACCTTTTCTTTAGATTATTTATAGATGTAGAGTATTTTGCTTAGCATAAGTAGAATATATATTATCACAATATTGAGGTTTTTGAAAAGTTTTTTTGGAGGTACATACATGCATGTGTACATGGGTGTCAAAGGTCGACACTGAGCATCTTTTTTTTTTTAATATTTATTTATTTTTATGTATGAGTACACTATTGCTCTCTTCAGACACCAGAAGAGGGCATTGGATCCCATTACAGATGGTTGTGATCCACCATGTGGTTTCTGGGAATTGAACTCAGGACTTCTCGGAGAGCAGTCAGTGCTCTTAACTGCTGAGCCATCACTCCAGCCCCGGACACTGAGTGTCTTAATTACTTTTCCACCTTATGTTTTTGAGCCTGGATCTTTGGCTAACCTGGAGCATAGCACTTGTCTAGAGTGGGTCTGTCTGCCTACAGCCTCCCTACTGTAACAGTGCTGGATTTTAGATGTGCACTGCTGCCTAGGGAAGGTTTGCTTGTTTACTTTTTAGTTAAGTGCTGGATATCTTAGCACAGCCTCATGATCACGCTGCAGGCCTTTACCAGCTGAGCCGCCTACTCAGCCCACGAATTACTTTATTTCTGATTTCTTTGTGTTTTCATTATTTTCTTCAGTCTTTCAGAGATCTTATAAATGGCTTGGTTTAAATCTGGATCCAGATGTGAGCGACAGATTGCATTTGGTTGACAGGTTTGTCTCTCAGTACTACCACCACCTCCATTTTCACATGCTATGTAGTTATTGACTGTACTGGAGAGTTCACTAGAATATCTCTAATTCTGACCTTGTAGAATTATGCTCTCCTGGTGTAAACAGTGTGCTTTTATTCTGTAATTTATTAGATCACACAGCTTGGTGGCTTCTTCATGGTGCTGTGTGCTTCCTCACATCAGCTGGGACAGAGTTGGGCTTTCTGATGTGCAGCAATGTCAGGTTTGAAGAACAGTCCTATTTGTTGTAAAACAAAACAAAACAAAAACCAACCCCTTCAGTAATAGTTCTGACATCCAGTCAGTTGTCACTTTTTATTCAGTATTCTTTAGGATTTTCAACATTGGTAATAATTAATTTTGCCTTTTATTCTACATTGAATTAGCCAAGCTATTGAAATACTTTCCCCCAAACACAGCTTTCTTACAGAAATGTCAAGATTCCTGTCATAAGGTTTCAAAATAATCAGTTGGTGTCTGACAACCTTAAAAGGTGTCTGGTCAGTTTAATTCTGGTTTTTGTTTTTGTGAATGTATTAATTTAGTGGAAATTACTGATTTTACCTCTTGAAGCTATGATGCATTTGATACTCATTGTATCATCTTTCCCAATAGAAGTCCATGGGACTGACTGTTCCATATGACCACGGTGTTAATTGATTTCTTCCTTTTAGGTTCAGCCACATTTTTGTTGTAGATCTGGAATCAGCTATTTATCCATACAGCCTTGGTTCCTATCCTGTTTGATGGTGTTTAAAGATGACAAATCAGTCATACAATTGTGTTTTTAACAGATAAGACCTAAAATAATGCCTTTGCTCCATTGAGAAGACTTTCTTTCTGGGTCTTCCCTTAATTTCCTCCTTATATTCTATAAACTTTTTTTTATTGTAATTTTTTTATTTACATTTCAAATGTTTTCCCCTTTCCAGGTCTTCCCTTTGGGAACCTCCTATTCCCCACCCCCACCCCCGCCTTTATGATGGTGCTCCCCCACCCACCCACTCCCATCTTCCCTCCCTGGCATTCCCCTACACTGGGGCATCAAACATCAGACCCAAGGGCCTTTCCTCCCACTGATGTTCAACAAGGCCATCCTCTGCCACATATATGGCTGGATTCCCAGGTCCCTCCATGTGTACTCTCTGGTTGGTGGTCCAGTCCCTAGGAGCTCTGGACGTTCTGTCCAGTTGATACTGTTGCTCCTTCCATGGGACTGCAAATCTCCTCAGCTCCTTTAGTCCCTTCTCCAACACCACCAGGAACCATATACACAGTCCAATGGTTGGCTGAGAGCATCCACCTCTGTATTTGTCAGGCTCTGTCAGAGCCTCTCAGGAGACAGCCATATCAGGCTTCTGTCAGCAAGCACTTCTTGGCATCCACAATAGTTTCTGGGTTTGGTGGCTGATAAGGGATGGATCCCCAGGTGGGGCAGTCTCTGGATGGCCTTTCTTTCAGTCTCTGCTCCACACTTTGTCTCCATATTTCCTTCCGTGAGTATTTTGTTCCCCCTTCTGAGAAGGACTGAAGCATCCACACTTTGGTCTTCCTTCTTGAGTTTCACCTGGTCTGTGAATTGTATCTTGGGTATTCCGAGCTATTAAGCTAATATCCACTTATCAGTGAGTACATACCATGTGTGTTCTTTTGTGACTAGGTTACCTCACTCAGGATGATATTTTCAAGTTCCATCCATTTGCCTGTGAATTTCATGAAGTCATTGCTTTTAATAGCTGAGTAGTATTACATCGTGTAAATGTATCACATTTTCTGTATCCATTCCTCTGTTGAGGAACATCTGAGTGTTTCCAGTTTCTGGCTGTTACAGATATGGCTGCTATGAATATAGTGGAGCATGTGTCCTTGTTACAAGTTGGAGCATCTTCTGGCTATATGTCCAGGAGTGGTATAGCTGGGTCCTCAGGTAGTACTATGTCCTATTTCCTGAGGAACCACCAAACTGATTTCCAGAGTGGTACCAGCTTGCAATCCCACCAGCAATGGAGGAGTGTTCCTCTTTCTCCACATCCTCACCAGCATCTGCTGTCACCTATTCCGTAAAGTTTTATGTAGTCATGTAAGGGACTTGGTTAGACTTATATCAGTGACTCAGATACTGTGTACTTTGTACCGGATGCTGTGTGGTGATCTTTGACATTGCTGTTAAGTCCTATTGTAGGAAACGGTGATGCACTGAGCTGAAGCAGTTTGCTCAACACACAGAAACCTAATTTGTTATTTGTGGTGAACTCTTTAATATGTTTGTATGTAGATTTCAGAAAATTTATTAGTTGGGGATATACCTTAAAAACTAGTGGTGTTAGAGAATATAGTTGCATATAGTTAATGCCCAAGCAGACTTCAGAAGCCACTGGTGTTTAAAGGCTCTTAGAACATATTTGAATGGAACAAGAAGAGAATAATTTTCCAGGCTCAGAAATGCTGTTTTATGGAGTAGATAGAGATGTAATTAGATGGAAATTAAGATTTTAAGTTATTTACTGTCAGTCTTTATCAGTTTTTAGAACCTGCTTGGAAGAGATTGTTTTCTCAAGAGGCAACTCTGAGCCTGGTTCTCTTTTTCTCAGTCTTTAATGCTGTCCTATGCCTGACAACTTCTGGTTCCACATGGTCTAGTAATAGAAAGTTTTAATTCTTCAGCTTGTGAAAGGCTGTCCACAGTCTAATGATGTCAGTACTCTGAGCAAAGGATTCTCTTGTGTTGTCTCACTCTGTCTTTGAAAGGTAGTTCACTATGGAGAGATAAGGTATCACATCCATTACCTAGAACAATTTAAAACTTACTCAGTAAATTTCTGATATCTGTGGAAATTGCTGGAGATTTTCAGTTACCTTGGAGAACTTGAGTGTGATGTCTTGATTGCACAGAAGTGCTGGTGTTGATCATAAGTGTAGTATTTTAAGAGCCCTGTTGAGTAAGTCTGGTGCAATAACCTGACTGCAGTTTTCTCATTTGGCTTAAGCTGTTGACCTGGTGGATGTGGGACTGCTAGGCAGGGAAGCTGCGCTGTCTATTTTACATAGCCTCTTTCTTTGGTTTGCTTAAAACATTTTTTGTTACTATAGTTTTAACACTGATCTTTGCAATTCTAGCTTTTATCATTATCCACCTACATACATACACACACCCCTATACTTTACAGTTAGAAACATTCTGAGTCTTTGATTTTATTCAAAGTCCATACCATACAATCCTGCTGCTGTCTGTATTATAAAACTCATGACCAAACTGAATGCCTGTGTTAGCTGAAAGTTGTCTGAATGTGTTATAGGAGTAGAGAAGAGGGTTGTAATATGCAACCATTCATTTGTAGGTCTGAGCCAGTAATTGTAAACTGAGCAGAGGATATGCCCTCAGACTTAGTAATGTTACAAATTAGACACTGGTTTGCTCTAGTGTTTCAACAATACTTCTTTACTTCCTTTATTTGGGAGAAAAGATTAAAATAATAAAAATGGTAACCATGAATTCAAACAGAAATAGATTAATGACTTGAAATTAGAAGTTTTTATTTTGGATAAGTCTCTATTGAATCTCACTTGGTCTTGCATTTTTAAAAATATAGTGCAAGAAATTATTATTCATAATAATATAGGTGGATAAGAAAAGCCCAGAACATAAATTATTTCAGTGAAGAGGAAGTTAACCAGGAAACAAACATAATTTTGAAACATGGTAAAAAGGAAATCCATACACAGAGATGACAGTGGGGACTGTTGGCCATGATGCTTTTGGACCTGTGGGGTCTGGACATTCACCCAGTGTTCTGGCAGTGTTGGTCTCTGTGAGTCTTGCAGAACAATTTAACAATACACATAAAGGACCATTAGAAAGCTTTATTAACCTTGTCAAAAAGCCAAGGAAATGTTTACTATGGAATGTTCAGTTAAAAAAAAAAATTCCTTTGCATTTGCTTTTCAGCAGTTCCTAAGTCCATAGAAGGTACAGATGCATTATAACTGTGTTGTAAATTACCACAAACTACCTGAAAACACACATTTTATAGCTTACAATTGTGTGACTGAAAGGCAGGACTGGACTGGAGTGTTGGCCGGACTGTGTGTTTGTAGAGCTTCTGTGCAAGAACATTCTGTGGGTTTTTTTTTTTTTTTCCTGCCTTTAGAGGCCATCCATATTCTATGGCTCATGAGTGTCCTTCATCTTCGAAGCCATCAGCCACATCTGTTCAGCCACATCTCCCTCTGATTCCAGACTCTACTGTACCTCTTTACTCATGAAGAATTCCATAATGAAGTTGGGTCTATCCAGATAATTTCCATACTCCACACACGTTTAAGTGTGCCACTTTCATTGACTGCTCTTCTTCCACATTTCCACTTGGTGGGGATTTAGGACATTAGCATCCTTAGGAAGATCCTTGGTCTGCCTTCCACAGTTAAAATGTGCTTTTGTTTTCTTTGTGAGTTCTTTAAAGCTTCAGTGTTTTGTGTGTGTTATGTTTCATCTTGTCTCTCTTGGTGATGAGATGAAGTGTGCACTACTCCAGGATGGGGAGTGGGCGGGCACTACTGTCAATCATAGTCTGTCGTTTGAGTCCTTCAGTTGGGGGTTGGGGAAAACAGCGGATTTATCTGAAGTATAATCAAGAGACAGATGGCAGTAAACTTTGTATTACTAAGGATGTGTTTGAGAAAGTAGATACTGAAATAGATCCTGCGTTTCTCTTTTCTGGCACCCCTATGAGAATTTTAGAGGCAAGTAAAGTTCATCTTTTGTCACTTGTGGCCTAATTCTGTACTGTACTTCCGTAATTTACAGCCTCAGTTTATGGACTGTATCAGAATGGTGAAGGTGTTTGTGGTCCTTTGTGGAATGAGAGGAAAAGAGTCCCAGAATTTCCCTTCAGCTTTAAATTTTTAAATACTTTTCTTCATTTTTGAATTGAGTACATGATTGTGTAACATTATGTGAAATTAGAATAGTATTCCCATTTGTTTGCTTAATGGTGGCCAGAGTTGCGGAGTAAGTGATCTTTGATATCAGAAAAGTTTAAGGGAACTCATTTTTTTGCTGACAGTTATTTTCTCTATGCTTTGGCTGAGTGACTGACACTAGGGTCACAGAATTGGAAATCCCAAGAGACCACCGAGCTCTGTGGAGTTGTAATTAGCTGACTCCTTGTCTCTTGTCAGTCAGTTTGGGACTCAGGGCCCAGCTAAATAAAGGCAAAAGGCCAGTCTTCTGCAGAGCTGTACCTTCACAGGTTGCAAACATCCCCAGGTCTTTTGCATTCTTATAATTCCTGATACTGTCTTAACAGCCTCAAGTTGCTCACAAGGCTGACCTCAGACCTATGCTCTGCTACTGTACTACTGCTGCTCAACTACTATGAAACTTCTCTCCTTAGAACAGCTGGGCTGTCATATGATAAACTCATTTCAAGATTGTTAATGCCAAATCATCATGGTCAAATTAATTAAAGCAAGCAATTAATCAAGCTTTTAAAGTTGGTGTATACAGGCTGCCTCCCTCTCAGAACGAGATTGAGAAGGTCAGCACCTGATGGGAAGGTAATGATGCAAGGTAAGGTAGTCATAACAACAGACGGCTCTAGTAGTCTTTGGAGGCAGAGGTGTGGTTGCCGTTTCCTGGAGCAGGCAGTATAGAACCAGTTGTACTTAAGGATAGAGGTGGAGGCATAGCCCAATTCTTGAAACAGATTTAATCACAAGCAGAAATGAACCTAGTTTGTCTTTACTATAAGATGGCTTTTATGAAAGGTAGGCTGGTTCACCAAAGACCCAGACTTCTTAGTTTCTCAGGTGCCAGATGCCGCTGCTTCCAAGTATATTGTGCAGAGGAGACAGTGTGTTTCTCCTTACCCTGTTTATTCAAAGAAGATTGCTTACATAGATAAGGAACCTCTTATGTTTAAAACAAAAAAAGAGGGGGATGACCAGGTATCCATACTTTATGACTTAAGAGCTAGTTCTTGAAAATGATCAGTAAAATGTGCAAGCCATTAGCTGCATTCACTAAGAAAAACAGACTAAAACTAGTGCCAGTAGTGACATGGAGGATATTCTGTGAGCAACTATATGCCTGTATATTAAAAAATATAATGCAATAAACAACTTTTAAAAGATATAGAGCTATCCAAACCCACAAATACATAATTTGCAGTTTGTTTTAGTTTGGGTTTTATTGCTGTGAAGAGATACCATAACCACCACGACAGATCTTATAAAGGAGAACATTTAATTGGGGCAGGCTTAGAGTTTCAGAAGTTCAGTCTCTTATTTATCTTCATGGCAGGAAGCATGACAGAGTGCTGGCAGACATATTGTTGGAGAAGGAGCTGAGAGTTCCCTTATCCCAGGGTAGGAATGCAGTGCCACACTGGGCAGAGCTTGAGCACTGGAGACCTTAAAGCTGTCTCCACGAGGTCACGCCTCCTAGCCCAGCCACTGCCTGTGACCAGCATTCTAGCACCAGAGTCTGTTCAGACCTCCACATAGTTCTTTGTTTATTTAAATTTTACTAAGTTAACTTCTAACAACAACAACAACAAACAAAATGCTCCTACTATCTCATCATGGACTTTAAAAATGATTAAGGAATAAATTAGATCAATTATACCTCATATATATTCTTGAAATAACATGTTATTTTGAGAACTCTGTAGCATACTGAGACAAAGGCATTTCAAGAAAGGATATGAAGACTACAGACCACTCTATGCTGATCTGAAACTTGTGTCTGTCCTGCCTCAGTGTCTTTAAGTATTGGGATTACAGGTATAAGCTGTAATACCTGGCCTTTTACAAACATGAATGAGAAAGTTTTCATCAGAAATTTAGCAAAGTAACACTTACACACTTACTCATATATATAGACTCCCCAGATAGCTAGCTAGCTAGCTAGCTAGATAGATAGGTGGATATTTATGAATATGTATTGATATCTATAGATTTACATGTTATACATAAGGATAATTTCATTATAAATTGGGTATAGTCCTGGGAATGTTAGACTGACTGAATATTTGAAAATCAAATCACTGTTTTCTCATTTTAGCAGTCTAAAGAATAAAAATTATATGATCATATCAGTGAATTCAGAAAAAAACATTTGAGTGAATTGTCATTTACAACTGACATTTACAAACAGTATCATTGAACTTCCTGGTCTGACATTTTAAGATATCAGTCTCCTTCTACTATACTCCCAGTTCCCCCCAAAAAGGCATACCTGTTAAATTAGTGGTGGAAAGCTGAAAAAGAATCCTTAACAGTAGGTGGAAAAATGGCTCAGTGAATAATGACACTTGCTGCCAAACCTGTTATCCTAAGTTTGATCTCTGAGACCCACATAACGGAAGGAAAAGAACAGACTCTTTAAATTGTTCTCTGACTCACTTCCAAATATATGACTGTGTGTGCACACACACAACTAATATAATCTTAAAAATTGAATAAAAAGAAACCCTTATATTATGGAAAAGGCAGGGCAGTCTATGCTCACCATACTCATTCAGTGTTGTGCTGTGATGTCCTATTGTATGGAATTGGGCTAAATAAATGAATGGCAGGCAGACCACAAAGAGGCCATGAAGCTGTCTCTGCAGGTTATGGTCATCAGCATAGAAAAATTCCATGGCATCTTTTTCACCAAGACAGATGTAGCATTAAGGATGAGGTTACCAAGGCTGTAAGTAGCAGATAGAAGATCAGTATGTAAACATCAGTTGTGTTTTCGTGCTATTAGCTGCTGTGGCAAAACAAACACTTGAGCAGTAACATTTATTAAGCCAATCCAAAAAAGAAAGTGAAAGAATTATAAATCTGTTACTTGTATATCTGAAAATTGTAAAACAACAGAATAAATCAAAATAAGGACTTTACAAAACATACTGTTAACCACGAGACCTAAGACTGTGAAGCTGTCCCTAATTTGGGTTAATTTACCCGTGGATTCAGTGGGATCTCAATTGCAATCACAGAATGACACTTTACAGTGCTCTGTTTCCTGTTTCTAAAACACAGATGTGAAAAGATTGACTTAGAATAGCCAAAATGATTGCTTAAAGCCTTTTAGGTTTATTTAAGCTGAGCATAGTGTGGACATGTTTAATTCTAGTACTTGGGAAGCAAATGAGTTCAAAGCCAGCCTGCTCTACATAGTGAGTTCCAGGACAGCCAGAGCTACATAGTAAGACCCTCCCTTGGGGGGAAATACACACTAGATTTATTCTGTGTATGAGTGTTGTTGAGTGCATATATGTATATCTGCATGTGTGGTGCCTGGTGCCCACAGAGGTCAGGAGAAGGCATCAGGTCCTTTGGAACTAGAGTTATTGATGGTTATAAGCTGCCATATAAAGTTTTAAGGTCCTGGGAACTAGACCCCAGCCCTGTGCAAGAACACCCAAGTGCTCATAACCAGTGAGCCTCTCTCCAGCCCTCCCAAGAATGCTTTTGAAAAGAGAGTAATTTGGGAGTCTCAAAGTACCTGATAACAAGATTTACTCTAAAGTTTAAAACATACTCTAAAGCCCCAAGGATCAGTGTAGTGTTACATTGGCACGTGGGTAGACAAGGAGATAAGCAGAGCAGCACCTGTATATGACAAAGTGACTTTATTTTCCTTTATAGAGGGAAATTTAGTGGTTGCAATATATGTAGTTTTTTTTTTAAAACAAATGTTAAATGATTGAATGTCCCTATGCAGAAACTTGTCTTTATCCCTACTTTCTATATAAATATTAATTCAAAATGGATCTTAGTTCTTAGATGTCAAAACTTTTAGAGACAAATAGGAGAAAATGTGTTAGGCGAAGAGTTTTCAGATATGTCTCTAAAAGTATAATTAAGGGCCTGGCAAGATGTCTCAGTGAGTAAAAGAACTTGCCTCCAAACCTGATAACCTGATTTTAGCCCCTCAAATCCACATGGTAGGAGAGAACTGACTTTGACAAGTTTTCCTTTGACCCTCACATGTGTCCTGTGACATTGTGGATGCCTATGTACACATAAATGAAATAAAATGGAAACCATAAAGGAAGGAGAATTGACACCTTTGTATTTCATATTTTATAAAGACTTTCAGAAGTCTATAAAAACCTCTTATTCAGCAATTGGAAACCTAGCAACTCCATATAAAAGATTTGAATGGCCACTTTATCAGTAAACTGTAAACTGGAAAAGAATGCAAAGTCTAAAAGTCCACTTTAAAGAACTGACAATTTTGAACAATACTAAACACATTTTTAACTTCTGTGTCATTCAAGAGATAATTAATAAAGAAAGAAGCCTGTGTGAAAATATTCATATTTTCTTTTCTCATAATTACTGTAGACTAAAATTAGCCAGAAGCTCTTCCACTATTAAATGGGTTGATGAACTTGTATAATACAGTAAGTCAGCAATTACAGATAAAATGCTGGGCCAGGCTTGGTGGCGGTCTCTTCTTAACCCCAGCACTCTTGAGCAGAGATGGTTGATCTTTGTGAGTTCAAGGCTAGCCTAGGCTACACAACATGACCCTGTCTAAAATAAAACAAGCACAGGTCCAGACTGGCAATGGTACTTTTGGCATTTTTAGAAAAGCTGGGCAGTGTGGTTAGAGATCTTAGATTAAGGAGGTTTGGCTGCTTGAGACAGTGCATGGTGCCAGAGTGGCCCTGCTGCTTCATTGCCTTGCTGCTTGCTAGGTTCTTAGCCCTCAGTGTGATTACAGGTGAATGTACAGGCACCCTGGGAAGAAGCTGTAGGTTTCTCTCTGAATGTCCTTTTGTATTTTAAACTACTTTACTGTTTTGGAAGTGCTGAGATGAAAACAGTCTCACTGTGTAGCCCATGTTGATCTAGAACCTCAGAAAAGGCCTACTTGCTTCACCCTCCCAAAGTGCTAGGGTTATAAGTATGAGCTACTATGCCTCATTTCAAATTCTCTTTCTCTCCACTACCAAGTAAACCATAACAGTATAAACCTTAAAGTTTTCTCTTTTTATCCACTGCTTAGGTGTTGAAGTGCCATCCAAAGACTCGTTGCCAAAGAAAAGGCCAGTTTATGAAGATAAAAAGAAGAAGAAAACACCACAGCAGCTAGAGAGTAAAGAAGGTTTGTGTATGAAGTAGCTTATTAGCCTTAGGAGGAGTTGCATGTGCCTCTCCTCACAGCTTTCAGCACAGAGCATCTTTGTGCGAGCATGCATGTATGTAGGATATTGGGGATAGCCCAGGGCCCTATGGAACCAAAGGGGCTCCTGTACTTTGGTTTCCTCCCTAGCCCTCACAACTGCATTTTCCTATCCACTGTTTCTTACCCTTTTAGTCATTCTCACATAATTCAAATGAGAGACAACAGAAAAGGTACTTTAGGTGTTAGAGAAGAGGGCTCAGTAACTTAAAAGAGCGCTTGTTGCTCAGTTGTGAGGACCAGAATTAGGATCTTAGCACCCAGGTAACAAGTTGGGCATCCCACAAATGCCTGTGATACATCTCCCAGGGATCCAGTGCCTTTTCTAGCCTGTACACAGGTGTGCATGTATATTCACACAATAAGATAAATCTTCAAAAAATACTTCAGATTGAAATATCTGCATTTTATTCCATGAATAGGTCCCCTTACATCTAAAGAACAAAATATAAATGATTTTTCTTCTAGCCCTGTGGTTTTTGTATTCTGCTTTAGCAAAAAGTGATTTTTCTATATAAGTGGTATCCTGCAAAATGTGGCTAATACACTTTATTGCTCCTATTTAGTATCTGAAATTTTGGAAATAAGTGCTCCTGTGGAAGCTGTGGACCAAGGAGTACCAGAAAAGGAAGAGACACCACCTTCTGTTGAACCAGGCCAGTACCATTAGATTTTCATGAATTCTTAATAGATAGTGTTCGCAACTCAGAAGTAGTTTGGAGCCCAGATGGATCACAGGCTTGAGTGGGTTTCTTCCATTCTTTTTAGCCCATCTCTTTTCATTTCCACTGTGAAATGAATGTGATGCTTGAATTTGCTTTTTTCTTTTTTTAGTAGTGTCAGTGAAAGACACTAAAGGGTTTCTGAATTTTCTTGTTCTTATTTATGGGTCAAAAAATCTCTGAGCTTGAAATTTTTAACTTTATGGTTTGAAAGCAAATTGGAAACATCTTTAGTAAGAATGTTTTTAAGAACCATAAAACATACATTTTGAAACTTTAGAGATTTCCTCCTACTTACTAATGTAAATGTGTTCAGCTTAGGCATTTGTGTGTGTATGCACCCGTTCATGTGTACACACAGCCTACAAGGGCTGGTCAAAGTTTTGACTTTTTTTTTTAATCTAAACAGTTCTAAAAGATAGTCTGATAAGAGTAAAATAAAAACCCTGTGTGTCGTGTGTGAGTTGAATGTTTTAGAGAACCGAGTCTATTTGTTCAGCCTTTAAAAATTCCAAATATTTTGTTGTTGAGGTTTTTAATTTAGTTTATTCAGATACAAGATCTGGTTTTAAATTAATATGGCATATTGAAACTGGATTAGAACACTGAAATGTCAATCATGGTAACATACAATATTTGAGGTGCATAGAAAGACAGTCACAAGGAAAACAGTCACACCATTTTCCATAACTGGATCGCATCTTTTTGTGTGTCCAAGCATAATTTCACACTTCTGAAAGCAAGTGTGAGACTGCTCTTCCGTGCTCTCTGTGTCTTACATAGCACCTTGTACTTAACAGAGGAAGAAGAAGACACTGAAGATGCTGGCTTAGATGACTGGGAAGCTATGGCCAGTGATGAGGAGAGAGAGAAAGGTAACTTGTGAGTACACCAATGCACCCACTGCCCGAGCATGTATGCTCCTGAATTACACAGCTACACCCACTGACCATATACATGTGTGTCCCTGAGTCCTGAATTTTTTTTTAGAAGATCTCCTTCAAGGTGACAGCTACCCAGAATGCATTTATCTAGACTGTATGGCATGCCTAGTTTGTCACTAAAGCTCACCTACACAAAACCTAGCACAAGGCAAAGATTGGTGTACTCCCTGTTCATGGTGAATCAGATGTAAACTTTTTGCCTTTTATAACTAAAACCCCTTTCTTTGAATGTAATTTCTTACTACTTTCTTTCCTGTACTTTTCAGAATATTTACTTTTTTGATTTTTGAGATCCCTCTTCTTCCTTCTTTTTTTTCTAGTTAACCATGGGTTTCACTGGCTTCTGTAAGTTTTGATGTTAATATGATCTAGTTTCTCATTTTATATACTTTACCTAGTGAGTTTTATTCACTGTACTATGGGTTTTGTTTTGTTTTTTCTATATATTTTTTACTTAGTGAGTTTTTTAACCTATAGAATCTGATGACCACAGAATGCCCATGATTCACATTCTCTCCCTCCCTCCCCTCCTCCCTCCCTTCTCTCCCTACCACCCCCACCCCCATTTGTGTTTATGTGTATCTGTGTCTGCTGGGCATCGAACCCAGAGCTTTGCATTAATAACTAGGCAAGAGCTTTACTGGTACTGAGTTCTGTCTTTCTCAGAGGTTCTTTGGTTCTCTCCATAGAAATATGATGGCTCTTGCCTTACAAGGCAGTTCATGCTCAGATATTTTGTTTTCAAATGTGATAGAAGCTTTTTATTCTGTAGAATTTCATTGTCTTGGTTTTTGAATTAAGACGACTAATTGCCGATTATTTTGTTCAAGATTTTATTATTCTGAGTTTGTTCACATGTGAGCACACCCATGCATATAAACTCTCTTAGTAGCTTATGTATTTGAAAAGGTCTTCCACTGTGAGTGCAGGTGTCTATTTTCAGAGTTCTGTTAATTTTTATTTGTATAGTTTGGTTTTGTGTATCAGGTGAATACAGTCTAAGATGTTTCTGAT
Organism: Montemys delectorum; assembly: GCA_019843815.1. Classification (NCBI taxonomy): domain Eukaryota; kingdom Metazoa; phylum Chordata; class Mammalia; order Rodentia; family Muridae; genus Montemys; species Montemys delectorum. Next base: position 28,340 of record JADRCD010213022.1, read on the forward strand.
GAATTGGGCCTTCTATTATAGTTTTGTTTCCAAGTACTAGCTATTGTCAGCTTAAGTGTCTCATTCAGCTATACCACCCTCAACTCCCATGAGCGCCCCCTGCCTTTATCACTCTCCTTATGTCTTTACATGGCTTGGCTTGAGAACATTTTTGCTGTCATAGTAAAACCCTGGTTTTATGATTTAACAAAAATCGAGATGTGCTTCCTAGATTTGCATCTGAGATCGCAGTACCGCCACTGGTGGGAGGTGCTTTGTTGCTGTCCCTCAGAGGGAAGGAGCACTTGTCTTACTTGGTAGGAAGGGCTGGGGGTAGGGCTGGGGGGTGGGTAAACTCTTTGCAAAGATTCTTTGGAGCATTCTCTTCAGCAGTACTAAGTACTAATGAGTTAGCTTCTCCGAGACCCTCCCGGTGCGAGGGACATTGCACTCTAACCACAGTGAGCACAACTTGCTGTACAGTTTATCCGCAGTATTGCACTGACACTGGAATTAATGAAGAACATCTGCTTTTTTTTTTTTTTTTTGGTTTTTCAAGATAGGGTTTCTCTGTGTTGTCCTGGCTGTCCTGGAACTCATTATGTAGACCAGGCTGGCCTCAAACTCAGAAATCCGCCTGCCTCTGCCTCCCAAGTGCTGGGATTAAAGGCATGCGCCACCACCGCCCGGCGAACATCTATCTGCTTTTGAGCTTTTCATCTTTGTTCCTGTTTCTTTTCCTTTTTTCTTCTTCTTTTTTTTTTTTTAAAGATTTATTTATGTGTATGGGTGTTTAGCCTGCATGTACATTTGCACAGTAGAAGAAGGCATCGAATCCCACGGGACTGAAGTTACAGACACTTGTGAGCCACTATGTGGGTGGTGGGAATTGAACTCAGGATCTCTGGAAGAACAGCCACTGCTCTAAACTGCTGAGCCATTTCTCCAGCCTTCCTAACTCTTGTTTCTAAGAAAATAGTTGTGTCTGCTTTTCCCCTTTGTAACCATCTTTTGGACTGTTGGGTTTTGTTATTCATACTGATTCAAGTCCCAGCCTCACCTTGTTCCTCTGACCCTCTGTCTGACACAGATTTTTAAATTGGATCTCATCATAAAGCTCAGGCTCCTAGACCTTGCTGTGAGTCAAGATCTTTCTGTCTCTACTTCTCAAGGCATAGAATTTTCATTTTATTTTTAAAGACAGGACATCTACCTAGTCTTGTCCTCAACTGTGTGCTGTATTGGCCTCTGAATGCTGGGGTGGTAGGAGCGTGCACCCTGCCTGGCCTAACTCTTCAAAATGCTGTTCCTAGAGATTTTAACTTACACCTTTCACCCAAGAGTCCAGTGCCGCCTTCTTTCCTGACAGCTTTACAGCTTATATACCATTCCTTTTTTAAAAAATTCTGTCTTTTAACTTCCATTGTTTGTCCTTCCTCCTTTTTTATATATAGTAAAGTATTCTCTGGATAGAAGAAATTTTTTCTTTTTTTTTTTTTGGTTTTTCGAGGATAGAAGAAATTTTTAACATCTTTTGTATCATTTTTCTTACTGTTTCTTCAAGCTTTAATTTTTTTTTTTTTTTTTTAGCAGAAGATCTTGTGTATTTTTGGTTTGTTTTGAATCAGAAAATTGAGGCCTGTGTCAAAAGAGAAAAGTCAGTAGTAGTAGTATTGTTTTTGGAGAATTTGAGATTCAGGGATTTTTAAATTAAGGGTATTCAGTCTGTACACTGGCATCTGAATAACAAATGCATTTTAGATGATGAACCAGTGGGCAGTGCATTCACTTGTTATTTACTGTTTGTTCTAGGGTATATCATTCTATAATTTTATCCCCCACTAATAATACTAGAGACTAGTATCCACCCATTCTTCCCTCCCGCCGTCTCCCTCCCCAAAGCAGGTCTGCTCTCTGAGTGTCTGGCTGCTTCCAGAACCATCACAGCACTGTAAGGGAAAACAGCCTCCATGCTGTGCTGAGCCATCCTGCTGTGGGCCTGCCCAGGGTCCTGGCATGTTTGTTGCCTTAGTTCTCACTGCTGGGTGGTAGTCTTCACTGACTACAAATGAATACTTGTTATTTATCAGGAACGAAGTGTAGGGTGACTGCTGTAATTAGTGTAATTTCACTGTTACTTTACTTTATAGTTAGTCTCTGTTCTTTTGGTATAAATCTATGATGTTAACTTTTATCTTAAAATCACTTTGTTTTTCCTCAAAGAAGGAAATATGATTCACATAGAAGTAGAAGAAAACCCCGAGGAAGAGGAGGAGGAGGAAGAAGAGGAAGAAGAAGAAGAGAGTGAAGATGAGGAGGAGGAAGGGGACAGTGAAGGCAGTGATGGGGATGAGGAGGACTGCAAGCTGTCTGATGAGAAGGACTCGGGGAAGGCCGGAGACACAAAGCCCAGCAAAGATGCCAGCTCAGACTCCGAGTACGACTCTGATGACGATCGAACTAAAGAAGAGCGGGCGTATGACAAAGCAAAACGGAGAATCGAGGTATTTGTCTGCATGCTCCCTTCTTCCTCAGCCCTTTGTGCTCATTAGCTTGTGTGGCTAAGGGTTTCGAGTCAGTGCTTTAAGCAAATATTAATGTGACTAGAGTCTCTCCAGTTTTCGTAATGTTGGACCAAGCTATGCTTTTGACACTGTTCTAAACCAGGAGCTTGCTTCCCTTTTCCTTAGACAGGGTGGGGCCTGCTTCATCAGAGTGTGTTCACTTATTCCAGAGATCAATATCCTGTTGGGTGGTGGCCTAGAGATGTGTGATGTGTTGAGGGTTACTCTAAAGGGGCAGATCCTTGCCTTGCATGCCAAGATGGTCGGTTTGAGTACCTGACCTCAGGTTTTGAAATCTGGAGTGCTGATGAAACTTCTTTGCCTATTTTTCTTTTTGTCTAGATTTTGTTTTCATTCCTTTGAAGACAGGGTCTGGTAGAGCTAGGCCAGCTTTGACTCTATTCTGCATCTGTCTCCTCAGTGCTAGGATTGCAAGCATACACCATCACATACATACAGGTGAAGCTTCTTTATAGTAAAGTACCCGTGCCTACTTAGCTGTTTGCACTTTCCAATTTACTACCACCAGCTTCAAGAGAGATTTTTAAAATTCTGGGAGTTAAATGCATAATACTTTAAAATGTAGTTTAAGGACTAGAGGTGTGACTATAGATAAAGTGCTTGCTTCAAATGTAGGATTGAATTCCATTCCCATCCCTTGGGTAGAATCTGGGCACAGTGGCACATACTTGTAGCTCAGTGCTTAAGTGGTAGAGCTCATTGGTCAGGCAGCCGAGCACTAGTGAAGTAGAGGCAGGAGGATCAGAAATTCAAGGTCACCGTCACTACATGGTGAGTTTGTCTTAAGTCTGAGCTCAGTGAGATCCTGTCTCTCAAAAAAAGACAAATACAGTAAAAGTTCTGTGTAGTCAACTTAGCCAAGGCTTGGGACATAAGCTAAGAAAATGGAAAGGACACACAGGAGGATTTGAAGCAGTGCTTAATTTGTGATCCCTCCTTCTAGAAACGACGACTTGAACATGGTAAAAATGTAAATACTGAAAAGCTGAGAGCCCCTATCATCTGTGTGCTTGGACATGTAGATACAGGGAAGACAAAAATTCTAGATAAGGTAAGAAAAAATGTTCATTAATATTCCTTGAACAAGAATTTGTGCCTCTGCACAGCCGTGCTGCCAGGCAGCCTATCAGGGCCATCAGCAATGCTGTAACTGAATAAAGGGGATTGGGGGAGGAGGCCCAGGTATCTGTTCTGAGAGCTCTCATCTGGGGTCACTAATACAGCCACTCTGCCTACAAAGAAGGAGTTCTTCCATGCCAAAATACTAATCTCATTTTGCTGTCTTTTTTGTAGCTCCGTCACACACATGTGCAAGATGGCGAAGCAGGTGGTATTACACAGCAGATTGGTGCCACAAATGTTCCTCTTGAAGCTATTAATGAACAAACTAAGATGATTAAAAATGTAAGTTACCTTATATGTTATTTGTTTTGTTGATGTAAGAAACACCTTTCACCTCAAAAGGCAATTGTTAGTGAGCATGGCCCTGGAACACAGATTCAGGTTACACCCTGAATTTCAGGTTCCAGCTTGGTAGCAATTTTATGAAGTTTTTATAGAGTAATAGAACAAAGTCATAAATCAATATGCTTTTCAAATGTGTTGGTAGAAATACTAGGTATGAGAGACTCTTCCTGTAAGCCCCATAGCTTTGGGTACATTCCCAAAGGATTTACTTAATAGTCACAAGGATGTTGGAGACCCTCTGTTAAGCACTCTTAAATAACTTAGTGCTGTTCAGCTCTAAACCGCCTGCTGTCCCCACCTCTCAGGCCCTGTTGTTGTGAAGTTGTGTTGTTGGTTTTTCTGTGTTTTGTATGTGTGGCTGCCTGTGGGAGGCTAACGGGGTGACTGGATACTCTGGGGCCACAGGTAGTTTTGAGTTGCTTGATATGACTGCTAGAATCAAACTTGGATCCTCTGTAAGATCAGCGCATGCTCTTAAGTACTGGACCATCTTTAATCTCTACAAAACTTGGATATTAAAGAGAATATTAAAGAGTGTGCTGTTTGACTCCGTTTTAAGATTATTCCTTTGGAAAAAGGAAGCAATGATGTGGTTAAGCTTTGGCAAATTGTTTTGTAAATAAGCTCTCATTGTTCTGGCTGCTCTTAGACTGTGTATCTTTCTCTTCCATTGCTAGTTTGACAGAGAGAATGTCCGGATTCCAGGGATGCTCATTATTGACACTCCCGGACACGAGTCTTTCAGGTAAAACTGAACATTTGTCATCAGAGATGCTGCTTAACTCAGTGAGCCAAAACATTGGGGGTAGACATCAACTCGGAATAGTTCCTTGACATCTGCAGTGTCATAATTTACCTTTTGATTATTATTCATCATCGATTCTATAAGGTTTCCTGTGCTTTCTTGGTTTCTATAGAAGACATATTTTATAATTGCAAAGAGCATCACTTCTGTATAAGAAAACTTCATGAATTCTTGTTCTAATTTCTGCAGACTGTTACAAAGGGAATATTGTTTTTACTTCAGTGCGCATGCACACACACAGACACACACACACATACACACACCCCTACCCACCCACCCCTCTTAGAGGAACTTGTGGCATTAGGTTATCCCAGCAGCCTCAGTTTTTGTATCTGGCAAGTTAAGGGATAATGAGAGTCCTTTCTTTTTTTAATTAATTTATTTTATATATATGAGTACACTGTAGCTGTACAGATGGTTGTGAGCCTTCATGTGGTTGTTGGGAATTGAATTATTGAATTTCGGACCTCTGCTCGCTCCGGTCAACCTTGGTCGGCCTGCTCGCTTGGTCCCTGCTTGCTCCAGCCCAAAGATTTATTTATGATTATAAATAAGTACACTGTAGCTGTCTTCAGACTCACCAGAAGAGGTGTCAGATCTCATTACAGGTGGTTGTGAGCCACCATGTGGTTGCTGGGATTTGAACTCAGTTGGTGCTCTTAACCGCTGAGCCATCTTGCCAGCCCAATGAGAGTCCTTAATACAAAGCTGCCTGTGCTTTTGCATGTGCAGGGTACACCTAAGGTTCTGGGACAGCTGAGGAAGGTCATGTTCACGCCAGCTACAGCCAGACTCTCCCCGTCACCCTTGACAGTGTATATAATATCTGTTTGTTCACACAACACTCAAACTGCGCTGGTGTTCAGTTGAGTCCCCTTTCCTGCTGTGCCTGGCAGTAGACATGTTTTATATCTCTGTGTACTTTCCAGTTAAACATCCTAAAAGTCTGAAATTAAATATCTGTTCTTAGAAGGGTTAGATTTTGATATTTGGGTCAGAGATGGTGGTTCTACTTGTGTATCTATCCTAGAGGTGATGCTGTGCGCATTTGAGAGGATTGTGCAGTCTGTATTGCAAACCATATTTATCACTGTGATTTGGGTATCTGTGTGTTGCTCATGACCAGAGAGAGTGCATTTGTTTTCTTCTGTCTCTCTAGGCTTTACAAAGAAACTAAACATTTAAATTTAGGAAAACTACCGAAAAGACTTAACCACTTAAATTGTTTTTTTGTTGTTGTTGTTGTTGTTGTTGTTGTTGTTTTTGACAGTAACCTGAGAAACAGAGGAAGCTCTCTTTGTGACATTGCCATTTTAGTTGTTGACATTATGCATGGTCTAGAGCCCCAGACAATTGAATCAATCAACATTCTCAAATCTAAAAAATGTCCCTTCATTGTTGCACTTAATAAGGTAAGCACTAATCTGAAAATACTTTTTTTCTATGATTTGTTTCATTTTTTTATTAAAGCATGTGTCCTTGTGTGAATTTGTACACATGGGAATACTGTTCTCCAAGAGGTCTGAAAGACAGTGAATCCTATAGTGCTTGTGAGTGGCCCACATGGCTGTTGAGAACAGAACTTGGCTCCTCTTGCAAGGCAGTGTGAGCTTTTGACTTCCATCTCTTGATCCTTTGTTAGGACGACTTAAAAGAACATTTCATTATATACATATATGTATGTATGTATGTATGTATATATATGTATACATATGTATAGACACACATATGTATGCCCACTTATTTATTTATTCATTCATTCATTTATTTATTTATTTATTTATTTATAGACAGGGTTTCTCTGTATAGCCCTGGCTGACCTGGAACTCACTTTGTCGACCAGGCTGGCCTGGAACTCAGAAATCTACCTGCCTCTGCCTCCCAAGTGCTGGGATTAAAGGCGTGTTTCACCACCACCCAGCGCCCACTAATATTTTTAATCACAAAACTATTTGTAGCTAAATTATAGACTAAGCCTAGAAGCCCATTAGTAGATGAGTGAATAAAGAAAATATACCATATGTGCAAATGGAGCATTCATTCCTAAGGAAGAGTGGACTGGGGATGTGACTTAGTGGTAGAGTGCTTGTGTGACATACATGAGACTGAGTTTAGTCAGTGTTGAGGACAGTCAGTCACTAGTCATCTGAAGAGTGAAAAGAAGTCACTTTTCAGGAAATGTATGAAGCCAAGTAACATGTTAGGAAGCTAGATTCATAGAAGTGCTACCTTTTCTTTCATATTTTGATTCTTGATTTAATTTCTAAAAAGCAAAAATAGAAGGAGGAACTATTTAGGAAGAAGGAGAATCAAGTGAGAGGAGAGACAAGAAGGAAATAAGAATGGTGAATTTGTTTAATTATATACGTGTATGAAAATGAGGTGCTCATTATTATACAATTACTATATGCTAAGTTTTAAAACAAGATAGAAATTTAGTGTAACATAAAAGAGAATTCTTGAGAATAGTTGTACTTACCAAGTTTGTCAGCTCATTATAGCTGTATAAACTGTCACTCTCCAGAATGCAGTCCATCTTCCATTCACAGTTGGGTCCTTGGGACCCAGTTGTCCCTCTAACCTAGGCACATGCTGACTTTACAAAATTGTTCCCTTGTCTTTCTACTAGTTCTGGTAGGACTGCAGTGTGTGCTCTTTCCAGTGTTGGTGTGTCCTGCTGTCACAGCTGTCTCCCTTCTTTGCTTGTTGTTAGATAAGCTGTAACACTTTTAACTTAGGATAACAGGATAATGTTCCATTGTCTAGTAACACCACACTTGAATAAGTTCCTACTGTAGCATAGATGGATTGTAGTTCCCAGTTAGACTTATTAGCAGTGTAGCTTTGGATATTTGTATATAGTCATTTATTTTTGTTTGCGTTAATAGTTAATAGAAGAATTGTTGCATCATATGTATGGATGGATATTCAGTTCTGTGAGAAAGAATTTTTTTCCGACGAGAATCATTTTGCATTTTTAACAGAATTGTGTTCTAGAGTTTCTGTACAACCCGGCCAGCATTGTTTTGGGACTATTTTGGGGTTTGGCTTGTTTTGAGATATGATCTCACTATTGAGTCCAGATTAGACTTGAATTTGTAATTCTCCTGCCTCAGCCTCTGTGTGTGTCATCGCACCCGGACATCAGTTTGTGAATTTGTGTCTTTGAAAGAACTACTTTTTGTTGCATTGGGATTCCTTTCCTTTTTAAAAAATTACTTTCTCACACCTTTATGTATGTGTTTATATGAGTGCAGGTATCTTTAAAAATAGCAGCAACTAAAAGGAGCAGTGGGCTCTGCTCAGTGCTAAGACCTAGAGTTGGCTTTGATCATCCTGCCCCTGCTTACAAGTGCCACAGTGCCCAGCTTCCACTTTAAGTAATACTTACTTTTTTTTTTTTATTTAGGAAAAAATATTTTAATCATCTTGTGTTTGTTCTTGATCTATTCATTACTTTAGGGTGTGAAGGGAGTTCCCTTCACCCTAAAGTTTGAATTGTCTTGTGATCAGAGGACATTATCTCTGGATGTTTCATTGGTCATGGGACCAGCCTTGTTGTGTGATGTTTCATGTGACAATCTGTTGCTGACTTTGTTCAGCTTGCTGTTCTACACTGTCACTTATTTCTTCTGTATTCAATGCCCGTGACTCTGTCATAGACCTTTGCAGAGGGCGATTTCATCTCCCACTGTGCTGCTTCATTTGTCTTGTGCAGTTTTACTTAGTGTATTTTGAAGGTATCTAATTAAGGTGTACACGACAATTAAGATTATTGAGTCTCCCTGACACATTGCTTTTATGTCTTTACTCTCAAATCTTGTATGGCAGTGTGTGGCTACTTCCCTTTCCTTACGAGGCAATGCATCTTTATTGCCTTCTGCCTTGTTGTTACAGTCAAGATGTCTTCTTTGCACACAGTGTTTGTCTTAACTTGTCCAAAGCACTAATCTTTCAATTTGAGCTAAAGCATCCCACTGGTCAGCATCCGTTGCCCCTGTTTGGCATGGTGCCATGTTTGCTTTTGTGTTATCTCACATGAGCTTGTTTGCTTCCCTCTGCTTTACAGCACTTGGCAGTTTCTCAGTATTACATCTCACTGTCCGCACTGGAGTATGAGCTCTTCCTGTGTATTTTGCCCCAAGGCTGCTTTAGGTGTACAGTCTGCATGTTTTTCTTCACTCTGTTCTACATCCCTTTTAAGTTATAGTAGTTCCTGTCTCCTTTCCTTTTTGATTTTGCTCCTTTTCCCCTTATTTATTATAAGCCCACAATTTATTATCTTTAAACACTCAGTTTAAAGCAATTTTTTAAGGTAGCAAAATAGGAGCTAGAGAGATGGTTCAGCAGGTGCTCTTTGCACAGGACCCAAGTTCAATTCCCAGCACCTGTGTTGAGCAGCTTGTAATGTCCTATAATTCCAACTCCAGTGGCTCTCTGCACTCCTCAGGCCCTTGTGCTCATGTGCATACCCTCACACGTTCAGAACAATAAGAATAAATGGTAAGACTGTAAAGCAGCAGAACCCATCTTGGACCGTCATACCCATGTTTACCACTGGATCATTCTCATATCTTCTCCAGAACTCAGTTTCCTCCCAGTATATTTTGGTTCAGGTCACCCTTAAAAGTGTCTTTTAGGCTTTATATCCTAAGGATAACAAAGTTCTGTTACCTTTCTTTTTAGTGACAAAAATGTTACTTCAAACCCCTCCATTCTTGAAGATATTCTCACTTGTTAAGGAACCTCACTTTACTCCCGTAAATGGTTTCTTTTTCCTTTGTTGCTTTCTGCTTGCATCTTTTCTGCTCCTCGGCATGTCTTTTATATTGCTTACTTTTAAGACTTTCTCCTTTTTAGAATTTTATCAGTGTGATTATGTAGTAGTTTAGTTTAGTTTTATCATATTTGAGTTGTATTGAATTTATATTAGGTTTATAATTTATATTAGATTTATAGTGTTCATCTAATCCTTATGTCTGTTGGTGATTGTTCAGATAGTCTCTACTAAATTTATTACATTACTTACTGTCACATGATAAATGAACTAAAGTGGAGTATTTTTCCTCCCTCCAATCATATTTTCCTATATGCTGTTTGCTGCTTCTCAGTGCTCTGTCTTCAAGATCACTTATCTTTTTCCAGTAAAATTGGGTTTTTAGATCATCTCATGGTTTTCCTTCAGTTCTACAATCATTAGCCCTTTTTCTTTTTGTCTTTTTGTCAAGGTTAGAACTTTATGTTGAGTATATTTTCAGAAATTATTTTGAGCTGGGCAGTGATGGCTCACGCCTTTAATCCCAGCACTTGGGAGGCAAAGGCAGGTAGATTTCTGAGTTCGAGGCCAGCCTGGTCTACCGAGTGAGTTCCAGGACAGCCAGGGCTACACAGAGAAACCTTGTCTTGAAAAACCAAAAAAGAAAAAAGAAAAAAAAAGGAATTATTTTAAAGACCTCAAGCAGTAATTTGATCCTGACAGTCATCTCGGGTCTGTTCCTCCTTATTGGGTTTTCTCTTAGTGACAGACAAATCTGCTTCGTTACCTTGTCAGTGTGGGTTTGCTGTCACATGACACTCACTGTCATTGTTTGATGATTAATTCCCCCTCTTATTCTCATACTCACAGGGGGGATATGAATAAACAAAATTACTATCTTTTAAATTGATACATAATTGGATAGATTTACAGGGTCAGTATATTGATTTCTATTTGCAGTTAGCATTTCCTTTACTGAAATATACCACAGATTGACAGCTGAGGAAATGCAGTCTCTTAGTATTAACTAGTCAGACTGATTATTACTAGATTGAGCAGAGAAACAGTTACTACATAATCCTCACTGGCACTTGCAGTAATTAGTCCCTGATTTACTAACTCACTTTGGAAATTTGAAAAAGTACATGTCAGTGTTCACAGGATAATTCTAGGACCTTCTGTTTTGCAGAGAGCAGGTTTACATGAACTCACTGGAGGCTAAAATGAACAGCATGCCACCTCAGCAGTTTCTCATTCGAGAGCTTCATTTGCACAGCCTCTAAAGGAGGCCTTTTGTACAATAAAATGCCTGAATTCTTTACACTGTGTATGTGTGTGCGCGTGCACGTGTGCGAGCAAAACAGAGACAGAGAAACAAATTAGGAAATTTCTGGAGCTTATAACCTTTAATGTTGTAGATTTTTGAAATGTTTGTGATAAATATTTTCCAGATTGACAGGTTATATGATTGGAAGAAGAGTCCTGATTCTGATGTGGCCGTTACTTTAAAAAAACAGAAGAAGAATACAAAGGATGAATTTGAGGAGCGTGCAAAAGCCATTATTGTAGAATTTGCACAGCAGGTAGGGAGAATTTCTTTCTGAAGAACCTAGCAGAATGTCCCCTTTCAGCTGGGTGCGTTTTTCACTCCTATAATTTTTGGTGATTTGTTGTTAGTTTCTCTAACAACAAATGGGGTTTTGCTGTTTCCAGACTGGTGTTAAACTCCAGGGCTCCTGATCTTCCTTCTTAAGCCTTCTTTCTGACTGGGTAGTGGGTGCGCAGTTCTTTGCTCAGTCCATTTTTAACACCAGACACTGGTGTTTGACAGTGCTCTCTCTGCAGCCTGAGTATTCTTAGAAACTGTGTTTTCCTTTTTCTCTAAACATCTGTACAGTTATTTCTGGATTGTGTTCATTTAGGGGTTTTTGTTTGTTTAGTGCTATGCATGAAAGGTAAGGACTCAAGTGTTCAGATAAGCATTTAACTACTGACCAGCAGTACTTGGGTTCTCTGGGTGTATTTGTGGAATTTAAAAATGGCTAGGCCTGGGCCTTCTGTTAACAGTGCTCTATGCTGCTCTTGCTTCTAGGGTTTGAATGCTGCTTTGTTTTATGAGAATAAAGATCCCCGCACTTTCGTGTCCTTGGTACCTACCTCTGCACATACTGGTGATGGCATGGGAAGTCTCATCTACCTTCTTGTAGAGTTAACTCAAACTATGTTGAGCAAGAGACTTGCACACTGTGAAGAGCTGAGAGCACAAGTCATGGAGGTAATCATCAGGCTTTCTTCCCACTCTACACCCTTTTAGTAATGGACATAAGCTGCTTTTATAGTTAGTAATATGCCATCACTATATATATATTGTTTGAAAATAGGTTAAAGCTCTCCCAGGAATGGGCACCACAATAGATGTCATATTGATCAACGGACGTTTGAAGGAAGGGGATACAATCATTGTCCCTGGAGTAGAAGGGCCCATTGTCACTCAGATTCGAGGCCTCCTTTTACCTCCTCCCATGAAGGAATTACGTGTGAAGGTAAGCCAAGTTTGGGGGGCTTCACAATGCTTATATCTACAGATGCTATTCTGCTTTCCGAGGGCTGCTTGGCTTAACACACAGCACACATCTGTCCCTTTCCTTGTGTTACTGCAGAAGTGGACATGGGTAGAAGTATCTGCCTGTTGGCTCTAAGGATAGATAGCCTTGGGTGCTGCATAGCTAGTCATGCCTAGCAGAGTCTTCCTGTGGAATGGAGCCATTCTTGGTGCTGGCCCTTCTCAACTGAAAAACATTTCACATTTATAGTCCACTGTGTGACTTTGTTGTGCTGTCCATTCTTAGGGGCATGGAAAGTGTATGCTGCCATGCTGTGCCATGGACTTCTTTCTGCACCTTCTGCTAACTTGGGCCTGTTTTCCCAGTATGTGCAGGACACATTGCCCCGTTGCCCCAACAGGAGTTAGAAGCCTCCATCTGTATTGTAGCTTTCAGTCTGACATCTGTGCCAACATCCCTTTTAGGACCTTCTGTCCTGGTAGGCGTAGTTGACTGCAGTTGATTATTCACCCCTGGTGTAGAGTAGTTGACTGCAGTTGGCTCACTCACCTCTATCAACATAGCTTTGTGTTTATTACCTGTTTATCCCTTTTCCCCCACAGATTGTCCCATTTTTTTCCACAGATTTTGTAGTTCCGAATAGTTGTCTCTTTATACTTTTTATGTGTTGCAATATCTTCTGACTTATCTTTCCTGTATTATTTTGAGAACAGACTATGTTGGAGGTATTGTTTCTTGTGCAGTTTGAGAACTCTTTTTCCATATGGTCACAAAATACATCAGTGCTACCACTGTTGAGAGAAATTCATTGGAAAATGTATTTTTCTCTAGAACCAATATGAAAAGCATAAAGAAGTGGAAGCAGCCCAGGGAGTGAAGATTCTTGGGAAAGACCTTGAGAAAACATTGGCTGGCTTACCTCTCCT